>QOVD01002011.1:0-30400 GCA_003521225.1 Tuber microsphaerosporum
GCGTCCACTCTTTTGTTTCCCTCAGCTCTCATAACTTTGAAGGCCTATAGCTTTATGCGACGTCGCCCGATTTGGTCCGAACCACTTGCATAATTTTCGCTAGGTTCTCTTCTCATATATCCTGCGAACAGCATCCGGTCGGATGGACGGCCGCGACGTATATGGTGTTATTGCGAGTGGTCCCTGGAGGGACATTCCGGAGTGCGAGTGCAACTACCACTGGTGCGGCAATCAATGTAGTGTTCCAACGTCGGGGCCGCAGGGGTATGATGGCCGTATTTTTGAGGTCTGTGCGCAGGGGTCTGTGCGCTTTGGAGGTCTGTGCGCTGGATTCCAGTATTTCATACATGGGCTTCCAATGTGCATA
Source organism: Tuber microsphaerosporum (assembly GCA_003521225.1). Classification (NCBI taxonomy): domain Eukaryota; kingdom Fungi; phylum Ascomycota; class Pezizomycetes; order Pezizales; family Tuberaceae; genus Tuber; species Tuber microsphaerosporum. The sequence goes on from QOVD01002011.1 coordinate 368, forward strand.
ACAGATGAGCATGCTGTTAAGAGGGTGGCCTGGGCAATGAAGTATAAGGATTGGATAAAGGAAGACTTTGAAGGGGCCTTCTATAGTGATAAATGCATGGTTGAAAAGTCCAAAGATTCTAAGGGTATTTGGGTGTTCAGAGCACCTGAAGAACAGTGGCATAAAGACTGTATTCATGGGATTACCAAGGGGCCAGGAATAAAGCTGATGGTCTGGGCTTGTATTTGGGGTAGAAACAAGAGTTCTCTGATTCCTCTTTTTGAGAACAGTGTGGATAGATTTGTATATATAGAAGTTTTGAAGGATGGCTTAGTTGATGTCTGGCAGGAGGTAAAGGACATAGTTGGGGATCCTATCTTTCAGCAGGATAGTGCAAAGATACATACTGCAAGAGATACTATAGCTTGGTTTGCTGAAAACAACATACAGGTTATGGAATGGCCACACAATTCCCCAGACCTTAATCCAATTGAGCACTACTGGAAGAAGCTGAAGGAAAAGCTACACCAGCGCTTTCCCAACATTTACAAGACCAAGGGGGGTCCAGAGACTGTTAGAAAACATCTAGCAGAAGCCTTCAATCAGGTTTGGGCTCAGGATATTGAAGGTCAATTTCTAGAAAAGTTATGGGAGTCTCTGCCTAATTGAGTTGCTGCTGTCTTAGATGCAAGGAGATGGTATACAAAGTATAGATTTTTTTGCTTTCTAATTTTATATATAGCTTTCATTATATTTATTGCATGTCTATACTAGTATACATTTTTAGTTTATTCTAAGCAGTTGTCGTTGAATAGGTTGTAAATTTGTAGTGGTAGTAGTGTTGCTATTGTTGTAACTGGTACAGGTACCTGAGTTACTATGTTTTATGTTTGGTTTCGAGTATCGTTTGATACTCACTATATTTTATGTTTGGTTTCGAGTATCACTTGATACTCATTATGTTTTATGTTTGGTTTCGAGTATCGTTTGATACTCACTATATTTTATGTTTAGTTTCGAGTATCGTTTGATACTCACTATGTTTTATGTTTGGTTTTGAGTATCACTTGATACTCAGTATGTTTTATGTTTGGTTTTGAGTATCGTTTGATACTCAGTATGTTTTATGTTTGGTTTCGAGTATCGTTTGATGCTCAGAATGTATTAGGTTTGATACCTAAGGAGTTTCAAGGCTACCAAATTCGGAGCCTTACTGTTATTGTTAAACAAGGCACGGGATTGCCTGACAAGTGTATTTAAAACCTGCTATTCTCCGGGCTTAGAGAAGGCAGACTTTGACAGACAGAGCTTTCAATATACTTGGTTGAACAGTTACTTCTTCAGTTCGCTTCGAGAATCTTTAGTATTTCACTTGGGTTTACCAAATGCCTGCTATTAGGAACTACTTAGTAGTTGCGATATAATAAGAAGTTTGTTACAACAACTTAGTCTAAGCCTCTGGTACTTAGTCTCGATAGATACCGCACTTTGGTATAGAGACTGTATCGTTATTTTATCGATATACGGCACCACCCTGTGGGGCCGTTACAGTTGTGTTGCCGGATGAGTACTTTTGCATCTGTACTTTAAGCCACAAGTTTGAGTTGAGCTGTCAGGCACTCATTAGAGTGCCTATACTTGCAAACTAGTGAGCAATTGTGAATTGTGGTTCTACTACAACCTTGGCACTTGGATATAAAGCTGAGACTTTAAAATTAATTTAGAAGCTTAAAGGAAATATTAAATAAGACTATAATATTGTAAAATTAATAGAGATTAAACTATTAATTTAATTTAATTTATTATAGCATTTTTATAACTAGTTCATCTTTTTTTATTTTCCAAGTAGAATTCAAAACTAGAATTGTATTATAGAATTGCAAGTGTAAAAAAAGAGAATTCATTACATAATATTATATTAAATTTTACAAAAGTAATTAGTAATTTAAATAGTTTCTTAAACTTTGACAACTAAGGATCCTTGCTTCTTAAAATGCTATTTACCCCTTTTTACTTTCAAGTTTTGAATATAATAATAGATATTCTCCTTACTAAATTCTTTTGATTATCTATTCCTAATAATTTTTCTTCCTCTACTTCCCTAATCTCTCAATAGACTAATGTTATCTCTCTATATATTTTGGACTAGTAGTCAGTAGGGCAATGGGGTATGATATTAGAGATATCAATGTAACTAATATACAGCTTTACTAAAAACTGAAATAACTTCAAAGCTGATATCCCAATTGAATAAAGTTGAATATCAATACACAACCAGGTTCTAGATATTATTTTCGCAAATTATCCGCTTAATAATCTAAGAATAACAGAATAATCGGAAGGGACACATAAATCAAAGTTATACATATCGTATCAATTTCAAAACGAAGGTACATTACCATTCGAAAAGTCTCCATAACACTGGTCAATTCATGTAGTTGTAACCGATGTGGTGCAAGCCGAGCAACAGCCACAGCTACAGGAATGGGCCAGCATGGCTATAAAGACTTCTCAAGAGGTAGTGTAAAATATTGGGCGGGTTCACCGGGAAATCCGGCCTTGGCCCACTTCGGCCCGGCCCGACCCAAGGAATCTTAAGGTCGAGCCAAAATCTGAGCTGGCGGGGAATGAAGGGAGCATGTTGTATCTGTTTATATGTAGCACCGTAGATTGAAGGCTCATGGAAATAGTTGCTAATTGAGAAATGAATTGGAATCGGAGGGTCGTAGGATGTGTGGTCTAACTTCGCGAGGGGACGGTGGAGAGGAAGTCCCGCTCGTGGTCATTATATATCACTCGACAGAGCATTTCTTCCTTGATCGGTGCCTGTTACGGTATACCTCTTTGTGGCTTATCTAGTGGTATTCCCTATGCTACTGAATTGATTGCACGACGAGGGAGACTAATGAGGGACATGAAAAACCACTCTGCTATGTCCCGTCCCCTCCACCCTCATTACTCACCTCTATCTGGGGCGGCTAGTGAGTATTCGCTAGGGATGATATGGCGCGATTCATCAACCCGCAGAATTTGTAGTAACCAGTCTTCTATCATAGGTATGGTCTTGATGCCGGCAGGGTTGTTGGCAATTGCCTCAAGAATTCTTGTACTGTAAGACGCCACTTCTCCCTAGCCAAAAAAACACTGTGTATAGTCTATCTATTTCTTAAGGAGGGGGAAGGAAAGGGGGGAAAGGGGGGAAGGGAGGGAAGGGAGGGAAGGAAGGAAAGGAAGAGGAGAAGAATAAAATATGACAGGATGAGAGATGAAAGGTATATACTCGACCTTCTCACAGCAGCCAAACTCTTTCCCCCCACGAAACAAACTCTACGGAACTTTGTAAATGTTCATAAATCCTCACTCAACAAGGAAAGAAAATCACTAAAAAAGGGTAGGAGGGTATGACATATATCTACAGTACATCCCCATCTCATGAGATTTCCCCCATCCACAAAGGGTGGTGCCCAAGGGCAATCACCATGAGTAACATGCCCCGAAAGGGAAGGGTGGCCGTGTCTTCTGGGCCTTAAACCGTACCAGGGGTTACCATTTTGCGAGACTGTAGTAGCGCTACCACCTTGTCATGGCCACTCCCAGCAGCGAGCGAGAGGGGTGTTTGGCCATCATTATCGGGCTTGTCGTGGATGACCTCTTCCTGTCCGAGGAGTATTTTCACCACTCCCTCATGTCCAAACCTAGCGGCAAAGGAGAGCGGTGTCAGGCCGCTATTATCTAGCTTGTTGGGGTCGACCTCTTCCCGTCCGAGCAGCATTTTCACCACTCCTTCATGTCCATTTCGAGCGGCATGCAAGAGCGGTGTTCGGCTGTACTCATCTGGCTTATCGGGGTTGACCTTTTGCCGTCCGAGCAGTATTTTCACCACTCCCTCATGTCCACTCTCAGCGGCATACGAGAGCGGTGTTCGGCCGTCATTATTTGGTTTGTCGGGGTTGACCTCTTCCCGCCCAAGTAGTATTTTCACCAGTCCCTCATGTCCATTCCAAGCGGCATATGAGAGTGGTGTCCTGCCGTAATTGCCCGGCTTGTCAGGGTTGACTTCTTCTCGTCCGAGTAGTATTCCCACCACTCCCTCATGTCCATTCCAAACTGCATACGTGAGCGGTGTTTGGCCTTCAATGTCTGGCTTGTCGGGGTTGACCTCTTCCCGCCCAAGTAGAATTTTCACCACTTTCTCATGTCCATTTTGAGCAGCCCATACAAGGGGTGCACGGCCGGCGAAATCTGCTTCGTTGAGATCATAACATCCCATATCTATCAAACCAGTTACAAGCTCAACGATTCCGAAGAACGATGCGCAGTGAAGTCCACTGAACGGAGAGCAAGTCTTAATGTACTTGACATACAAATGCTTTACTTGGGTTAGGAGTAGTCTGGTCGATATCGGGCCATAATCCTCCTTCAATTGCTCTAGGGCAAGTGATCTCGCGCCGTCCGAGAGCTCCTTTTTCGCATGGGCCCCCCAGTATACTGAGCAGTATTCTAGAAATGGTGTGTTCTGGGTACCCGGAGAAGGATCGATCGAAAGGGCTTTGACCTGCTGGGAGTTTAGGTAGGTCAAACATATTTCAGTCATCGTTGAGTGAGGTCTACTGAATATATCGGGATGAGCAGAAAGATACTCCTGGAGAGTAAAGTGGATCAATCGCACAGTTGATGCCTCCTTATCTACAGTGATAAGACCTTGACAGCAGCCAATCAATGTCGACATCGAAGGGACGTTGCTGGTATTGAAATCTGTAGAGCCTAGTTGGACCGCCAGGGCGTGGCAGAGCTCATCCGCTTGCAACGGTCGTTCCGCATGACTGATCCACATCAATGCTGCCATTCCGAGTCTCGATTTATCCCCATCTTGTGCCTTTATCCGTTCAATGGTCGCACCATAAACATCTCCTAATTCCAATCCATCCGCCATTTTGCTTAGCTTTTCTCGTCTCCTATAGACTGTTGATTCATGTAAGATTGCGTCGATATTTAAGGAAACCAGTAGAAACCTATTATAGATGTATATCTATTAGTGGACAGTATCGAGTGGGATTCCTAGTGCCATTACGCCTACGTACATTTCCGACATGCTTTGGGGAATCTTCTTTAGAATGTCGGCTACCAGACCCTCATCCATCGCATCAGGAGTTTCATCCTCGTCCAGTCTAACTCGAAGGTATTCGATGATATCATCTTTTCTAGGGCCTATCGATACGCTTCTCACTCGTCCAGCAAGACGCTTTTCGATCTCAGCTCGAATATGAGGTCTTCCATTAATGAATATCCGTGTTCCCGAGGACATTTCCAGGATTTGTTGTAGTGAATTGAGGAGCTTGACTCGATGTACTACCGCACATTCGTCAAGGGCATCAATGCATATAAAGGTGCGTTGTGAGGATGTGATGGCCTGTAGCATCCTCACAATATCCGGAAGTCGGGGTCCTCGCCCACCAATGACTTTTTTCTGTTCTTGAAACGCCCGTGATATTTCCCCTGGAATTGTTCCCATTCCGCCAACTATCTGTTTCAGTAAGGAGCCGAGCATATTCGTTGCAGACTGCTCCTTTCGGGCTGCGAAGTCAAAGTAAAAACACGCTACCGCCATGTTTTGTCCCCTGGCCTGGTCGCATAGCCTGTCCACTACTAGCGAGCTGATATCGCGGCTAGTTAGCACTGGCTCACCCTCTGAATCTTCTCTCTCAAGAGTAATCCTTGATACCTGATAAATGTCTTCCCGGCGCCCGGGTCTCCATAGCAAAATAAGACAGCATTATCACCTTCACCTTCCCCGCGACAGTCATGCCAGCTTCGGAATTCTTCAGTTTGCATGAGCCATTCCCCCACCTTGTCGACGCGGCGCTCCTGGATGTCCCGATGCCGTAACTTGGGCTCCAGAGGCGACAGCCAGGTTAGGAGTTGAGACCGATCATCAGGAACGGTATAGTTATTCCACACATAGTTCGTAGTATTGAAGCAGTTGTTATTATGGCTAATTGTATATTGCGACATCTTCCGATGTGCACTGTTTGCACTGTTGTAGAGGAGGAGTTATCGAGGACGGTCGATCGATACTCCTGACAACTGAATAAAAGAGGGGGTGTCTAGTGTGACAGCAGCGTTGCAGATACGACGACATTGTGGGGAAGGAAGTCCAGCTAGGCCACCTACCCGCCCGCAAGGGGTGTAACCAATGTCATTCCCGTGGCTGCTGTACGAGTACTCGAGCACTCGAGCACTCGGGTATGGTCAAAAAGGTCGGAAAAAGAAGATCGGCAAGGTAGGCGGAGTAGTTGGGAGACAGATTGCATCAGTGGAAAAATTCTTGTTCTGGGGGACACCAGAAATCCAGATTGAAGGAGTAGGTATCTTAGTACTTGCACTCGAGTACTGTACTTGTCCACGTAGATGAAATTGCCAGTATGCATTTCAGCACCCGTACAGTACATGAGTGTCCCAAAGAACTACTAGTATTAGTCATTTGGCACTTATTTTTTCTATCTGAAAAATCACAATTTTCAAGTCTCCACCCCACACAAATTATGTCTGTGCATGGCGAGAAACGAGACATTTCAACTGAGAATCTAGGTTTTTCAAGTGGTAAAAATAGGTGCAAAAAATGACCATTCCAAAGCTGTGATTCCTTCTCCTCCTTTAGTCTCAATTCGGCCTTATAAAGTCATAATAGACCCCGCAGATAGGTGGACAATCGCTCAGTTCAACTGCTTATGTTAATGGCATCATCTAACATCCCCTTTTTCCCATTGTGTAAATCAATTTGCGCCTCTAATCCTTGTCTCGCCACCAGCGTTTTCCTTCCTTTATCATACCGTAACCACTCAGTAGAGTAGGGGGAGACCGTTACCAAGGGGTGGCTCTCAAGAATATTGGCAAGCGAAACAAGGTTTGATTTCCCATCCGCTTTGATGATTTTGTCTTTTCTGCTGCACAGAATACGCATATAATAATTTTTGCTGATAAGCCAAAGTACTGATAACAATGATCTGCCTCTACCATCTCTATAGCTCACTCAAAGGTTAACATATTTACAATATTTCTGATCTGTATAAATCTCCAACTTATCTCTTTTGAATCATAGAAAGAAAATAAATACAAAGGTGGTTAAGGAGGAGCCTTAGCAGTTTGAAGTTGGGTATTTTGCATCAGAGTGTACAAGTTAAAGGTTTCCTTCACCGTTAACATGCTGTCAGTGCCAAGGCATGCGGATACTTTTTCCATTTGGGATGTATATGCTACTCTCAAGCGTTCGTCCTAAACAAAAACAAGCCTGCAGTCACCTAACCAGACTTTGCTATAAAAACAATCACCATCTATTCTCACCCTTTGGGGCATCTCCAATCATCCATTTCTACACTTGCAATGAGTGTTGGTTCAGAATCATCAATCAGTCCCTTTCCATATATTCCTCATCTTCTCCTATTTACTCTCACCACCCCTTCCACCCATCTGGATACTTTTGGAATACGCAAGTAGTTGTTAAGATTTAAGAAATGTTTTGAATCACTAATTACTTTTATAAAATATATACAAAAGGCTTTCTTTTATGTACTTAAAATTTAATAATTCAATTATTATTTTAAGAGCCACCTAAAATAATAAAAAAAGGAAAACTAATTATCCATAACACACTAAATTTGTTTCAATTAATAGTTTATTTTCTGTTAATCTTACAATAGAACTTGATTTATTTTTTTAAGTTAATATCAGTTTCTAAATTTGGTTTAGAGTCTTACTTCTTCTACTTAAATATATATTTAATCAGGTAATTTTCTTATACGGTTTTCATACAAGCTCAATTGTGTATATTTAAAAGCAATTACATATTATATTATGTAACCTTAAGGTGTTTATTATTCTATCATTAATAAAAGTTATACTTTTTTCTTAAAGTCAAAGAAAGTTTCTTCTTACAATATTGCATGTCTTATACCTTTTATATCTAATCAGATTTCACTATTCCTATTTGCAAATAGTATATAGAGTTTATTCCAAGCTATTAATAAGCATAGTTTTATTGTTTCATTCTTTTTCTTTTCCTTTCTTGCTATAGCTTTTATTATATTTCAATGGATTACTTAGTTTTTATCAAACTATATTTAAATTAATTTTATCATAATTCCTGTATTATTATTATTTGAATTATCCTATTATATCTCTAAGTTCTTGAGTATTTCTTATTTCACTAGTCTTTCTATATTTTATTATAGATACTGTACTTTATATTATTTATCTTGCATGTTCATATCCTTATATCTAATTCTATATATTAGTATTTTTACAAGTGACTTAATTTTATTCTATGTAAACATATTTTCATATTATTCTTTTTTTCTAACTGACACTCAGATCTAAAATCATATCTGATCACTCGTTGAAGTTGTGCTGCCATTTAAGAAATTTTACAGTCATATTATTTCTTTTAGGAAATTTTATCTCCTAAATTCTTTCATCTTTTTTTTTCCACTCTTTGTTCTAAAAATTTGTAAACCCACTTGAGAATTCCATTCCTTGAGACCCACCATGTTATTACAGCAGGAAATATTTGTGGTTTCTACTCAATTTTTTTTACACTAGCGGCCGCCTCTGGTGAGTTAGGGCATGCATAAATCTAAAAGGCTTACTCCGCCGCCAGGGCTCTGGAGTTTCATGGATGATCGTTTGTACCTGGGGGTCATTACAAACGGGAAAACAATTTCTGCTGGTCCCGTGCAATTCTCTCTGGAGACAAGAGTTAATTTTCCCGTTTTTAATGACCCCCCCCAAGTACTGTACAGCACGAGGTTTGTTCCATAGGCAAGGGCATGTGCGAGTATGTGATGCCTCACCCTACACCGCAGATGCTCAGAGCCGCAAGAATAACATTACTTTCACCCACGACGGGGGGCGGCCTAACTGGACTTTCCTTCGGTAGCTATGCGCCACTATGTAGTCGTACCTGCAATGCTGCTTTAACACCAGCATGCCCCCGCTTTTATTCAGCTGCCAGGAATAATCGACCATGCTGGTACGCTCCTCTTCCACCACAGTGCAAGCGGTAAACAGCGGAAGATGTCGCAATATAGAGTGAACGACAACAACTATTTCAATACCACGAACTATGTTTGGAATAACTATACTCTCGCCGATGATCGGTCTCAACTCCTAACCTGGCTATCACCCCTGGAGCCCAAGCTCCGGCACCAGGACATCCAAGAGCGCCGCGTCGACAAGGTGGGGGAATGGCTCACACAAACTGAAGAATTCCAAAGCTGGCATGACTGTCGTGGGGAAGGTGAAGGTGATAATGCAGTTTTGTTTTGCTATGGGGATCCAGGGGTCGGCAAGATATTTATCAGGTAACCATGGTTATTCTTGGGGGGTGGGGGAGAGAGCGAGAGCAAGTGCTAACAAGCCGTGATGCCAGTTCGCTCGTAGTGGACAGCTTATGCGATCAGGCCAGAGGACAGGACACCGTTATTACGTGCTTTACTTTGACTTTGCAGACCGAAAGGAGCAGTCTGCAACAAGTATGATGGGTTCCTTGCTGAAACAGATGGTAAGCGGGCTGGGAACAATTCCAGAGGAGATATCACAGGCATTTCAAGAGCAGAAGAGAGCCATTGGTGGGCGAGGACCGCGACTTCCGGATATCGTGAAGATGCTACGGTCATTACATCCTCGCTGCGCGTCTTTATCTGCATTGATGCCCTTGATGAATGCGCGGTAGCGCATCGAGTTAAGATCCTTAATTCGCTGCAACAAATTCTCGAAAAGTCACCACGCACACGAATATTCATCACCGGAAGACCCCATATTCGGGCTGAGATCGAGAAGCGTCTTGCTAGAGGAGTGACAAGTGTCTCCATAGGCCCCAGAAAAGAGATATCATCGGATACCTCCGTGTTAAGCTGGACGAGGACGAAACCCTGGAGGCGATGGACGAGCGTCTGGAATCAGACATTCTAGAGAAGATTCCCCAACACATGTCGGAAATGTACGTAGGGGCAATGGCACTAGGAATCCCATCCGAAACTATCAGCTAACAGATGTGCATCAAGGTTTCTACTAGTTTCCTTAAATATCGACGCGATCTTACACGAATCCACACTCTATGGGAGACGAGAAAGGCTAAGCAAAATGGCAGACGGATTGGAGTTGGGAGATGTTTATGGTGCGACCATTGAACGGATAAAGGCACAAGATGGGGATAAATCGAGACTCGGAATGGCAGCGTTGATGTGGATCAGTCATGCGGAACGGCCGTTGCAAGCTGATGAGCTCTGCCATGCCCTAGCAGTCCGGCTAGGCTCCACGGATTTCAATGCTGACAACGTGCCTTCAATCTCGACATTGGTCGGCTGCTGTCAAGGGCTTATCACGGTAGATAAGGAGGCATCAACTGTGCGATTGATCCACTTTACTCTCCAGGAGTATCTTTCTGCTCATCCCGACATACTCACTAGACCTCACTCGGCAATTGCAGAAATCTGTTTGACTTATCTAAACTCCCAACAAGTTAAAGCCCTTTCGACCGATCCTTCTCCAGGTACCCAGAATACACCATTTCTAGAATATTGTTCAGTACACTGGGGGGCCCATGCGAAAAAGGAGCTCTCGGACGGCGCGAGATCACTTGCCCTAGAGCAATTGAAGGAGGATTATGGCCCGATATCGACCAGACTACTCCTAACCCAAGTAAAGCATTTGTATGTCAAGTACATTAAGACTTGCTCTCCGTTCAGTGGACTTCACTGCGCATCGTTCTTCGGAATCGTTGAGCTTGTCACTGGTTTAATAGAGATGGGATGTTATGATCTCAACGAAGCAGATTTCGCCGGCCATGCACCGCTTGTATGGGCTGCTCAAAATGGACATGAGGGAGTGGTGGAAATACTACTCGGACGGGAAGAGGTCAACCCTGACTATCCGGGCCCTTCCGGCCGAACACCGCTCTCGTTTGCCGCTTGGTCTGGACATGAGGGTGTGGTGAAAATGCTACTCGGACGGGCAGAGGTCAACCCCGACAAGCTGGATAATGATGGCCAAACACCTCTCTCGCTCGCTGCTGGGAGTGGCCATGAGAGGGTGGTAGCTCTGCTGCGGTCTCACAAAGTAGTAACCCCCAGTATGGTTTAAGGCCCAGGAGACACCACCTCGTGGAAATAACCGTCGCTCCTTCCCCATCAGGGCATGCCATTCATGGCGATTTCCCTTGGACGCCACCCTCTTCAGATGGAGGAAATCCCATGAGATGAGAATGCGGATATGCCCTACTTTCCTAGTCTTTTTAAAGATTTTCTTCCGTTGCTGGGTGAAGATTTATGAGTTTCTATTTACAAAGTTCCGTAGAGCTCGCTTCGTGGGGGAACGAATTCAATTGTTATGGGAAGCTCGAGTTTATAATTTGTAGCCCTCATCCTCTCATGCCTCTTGTCTGTCTGTAAATCCTTGCCTGTGCACCTTGTTTTTCTGGTACAGCTTTTTTTTCCTTTTCTTCCTTTCCTCCCCTCCCCCTTCAACGGTTGATAGACTATATATACTGTTTTTTTAGATAGACAAAGTAGTGTACGATAGTGCAAAGCTTCTTGAGGAGATTATTCATAAATATACCAGTATAAAGATCGTGCATACTTTACAATAGAAGCCTAGTTACCACAATAGTACTTAATGAATAGCGCTGTATCATCCTTAGCAGATACCTACTCGCCACCCCAGGAGAGATACATAATGAGGGCGGAGAAGGCATAGCAGACTAACTTTTCATATCCCTCATTAGTCTCACTCACCTTGGGATCAATTTTATAGCATAGAACATACCACCAGATAATCCAGAAAGGAGATATACTGCAGCAGGTACCCACCTACTATAAGGCTCCCGGTAAAAACTGCGTTGACACTGCCGAATGGCTAACACCCTAATAATACGCCTCACGAGATCAGCGGGAAATAACATCTCTAGACGGCTTTCCGAAAGGCCCCACAACTAATAGTACAAAAGAAACAGCGAAAGACACTCAAATGGGAGCGAGATCATTAGGCTTCTGAACAAGAAAGTGACGAACTAAACGAGCGATGGAGATGCTAGCTGATGACGGGCTAGGGATATTTATCTCTAAATAGCTGACGGCTCTAGAAATACAACGAACCTTAAAGAAACCCATCACTCAGAAATATAGTGATCCCCCATCATCTCAAACAACATGAAACTATCGTGAGCCCTCAAGTGCTGCACTTTAACTTCCATACTAACTAGGACACCGGGTAAAACAATCTATGCTAACTGTATTTGCATTCAAAAAAAAAAACAAGGGAAAAATTGTTATCGCTAGAGGTCTTGTATGTAACTTGATCGGTCAAGGGAAGCATTAAGCATCACTCGCTCTCTCACTCCGCCTATATTAAGCCAGCATGGAAGAAAAACTTGAAAATGGCAGTGTTCTGAGTAGAATCGGGTTAATACATCATTCTATCTCCCCGCCAGAGATCCTTCATTAAGGCCTATTGAGCTCTGTTAGCTTAAAGGTAGAATTCCTGGTATGAATTGTCTCATCGGACAAACTAGAATATACAGCACTATCTTCCATGTGTCCGAGTATGGAGGAACATTCGAGTTAAGAAAGGCACAGATGCAAACACACCAAGTATCCGGTAAAGAGTAGTTCATTATATTATCGATGGGCAGCTATATATGAAAACTCTCTCTCCTCTCGATGACTAGCTAGTAACACAGCACCTCCCACACGAGTGATAGTTTGTGACAATAGACTCAGCCTCCCCTGCCGCGCTAAGCTTTAGTTGGTTCTTGCCAGCCAATATAATCCTTTCCACAAATCACCCAATACCAACACAGGGCAGTCCGAAAGGACTATATTTTAATTTGGAAGGAATTGTGTCCTGAGTATAATACTTGGCCAATTAGAAAGTCTCCCGACGCTTTTGTGCCAAGATACAGCACGTACTAATAAACGCAAAGTGTCCGGAGACTTTTTTAAATGGCCAAGTAGAGAATCTATATCTTCGTCCTCTTTTCAAGATCATAGAAGGCAAAACACCCTCTTCCTCCTAATTCCCGTCTTACTCTTCTTGCGCTACCCTACACTCCACCCTAATGATATGTGTATAATCCAGAGTAGGGCTCTATCACATCATGCCATAGCAGGTGCTAATTCGCCCCCTCGGAAATATTGAGAAAGGCTAATATCATCAATCCCATATATGAGTAAGACTTCTTAATTATCTTGACTGCCCTATCTCTTAGATTGGTCGACGATGACAGACGACGAAGGGGGATTGAATGGTAACACCTAGGCTCCTGCTAACTAATTTCACAGGGTGTTGATTGGTTCTAGGCACATTTTAGCCACTGGCCGCCCCAGCCATGTATTTCACTTAATGCTGCGGTGGAAACGAATACTTGTCCTGCTGGCGGGCAGGTGGATTTGGTTATTCTCCTCGGCAGAGAGAGTTGATAGGCAACCTTCCATGTTTACTAGTCAGAGATCATAATACAGGGACACACATTCACTAGAGAAGATGAACCATTTCCGTTCACGGTTGGCTGGTAACAGCAAGATCCCTTTGGGTTTAAAGGAATAATCACAGCCAGGATAGCTGTGATAAAAAAAAGGTAGAGATGGCTGTGAGGGAGAGAAAGAGGACCGGCGCTGCCCCATCGATAAGCATATCACATAAGAGTATTGCAATATTCCTGGGTCATGGTAACCTCGTTCAGGGTTTTGTATCCAGCCCTAGAGTCCGACATCCCGAGTGGGTAGCAACCCTCCACCGGGCAATGCCTGAGTTCAGAAAATTCATGACTCCAAATTGACTCGCCCGGGCTACTTAGTAATACTCTTCGAAATTTGTAATCTACGCTCAATCGTAAGAGGAAAACCCCAACCATGGCCTATGCAAACAGCAAAGAGAGCAAGAACGACCACCCAACCAATGAACGCAACGTATGGATAAAAAAATATGGGAAGGAAAAAAGGCGTTGCAACCGTAAAATTAGTTTACAACAATTCCACCATAGCAAAGCCTACTTTAGAAGTATACCATCTCAACCTTTCCCTGAACCCTCGAGGGAAAAGGTTAATGTTCCCAGCGTTACTCGCACTGTGTGGTCCATTGACTATGTTATGTTAGCCTCTCTATAAAAAACAACAGCAATTATGTATCCCCTACCCACTCCAATCACGAATCCTGACTGCTTGGTGATACAAGGGCTACCATAAAAGTTCTGCGGAAAGAGGCAATTCGCCTTGAGGACGCTGTTCGTATGGTGATTTGCCTCGATGAATTGACAGACTTGATTAATAGAGCACACGGTTCGAATACGTGTATCTTTGCCACCCTACTCTAATATTAGTATATGAAATGGTCTTTAGAAGGGGATGTATTCATGCATTAGATCTCAAGCAGCTGGTCCTGTATGCGAGATCATCGGGTTCGCTCTCCTCGTGCGGCTTAGGGCGTGCATGTATATAGCCAACTGCAGCAATGCTATCACTCGAATAGATTTGATTGCTATGGGTAGGTAGGAGTTCATGATCTTCAACAAGATTCTCTATTCCAATGTGTTCATAATGACACTGCTGGCCCGGGCCAACAGAGGCTGGTTGGAATATTGCGATGTTGGACCGAGTATCCCACGCTTTCAAAAGAACGGGTACACGATCTTCGAGCATTCCAGTGTTGCTGGGGGAAACGAAGTATCTTGAATTTCCAGGAGCCATACCAGGGCTGTAATCCATGACATGACCACTCGCTGGTCGCTCACGGAAACGAAGCGAGGTAAGGAATAAGTCTGGCTCTGCCCAAAACCCACTATTAGAAGTGCCTGTGAGGGTATCGAGAAAAACAGCTGTGCATCTAATCAATTTCTGAAGATTTGAACAACCCTCGAATGCATAGATATTAGTATCCTTAGGCAGGTACTGGATAGACCCGGAACTAGTGATAGGAAAGTGCCTGCTCCATAGATTTTCTCTGCTAGAATTTTCTTGAACAAGAGCTTCAACTTGGGCGGACAAAAAATCCAATGCCTCTTGTAAGGCATCAGAGGAAGCCGAGGATAGTAAGGCAGTGAGAGTAGGATTTTCGGCTCCTATTTCAGGGTCGGCAACTAATGGGCTCCCCCTGATCCTCGGGTTGTCTGGCTCGTTCAAGATTCCCTCTATCTCCCCTCTGAGGTTGGCCTGCTTCTCGGTTTTGTCAACAAAGTTCGATACGAATTCTCCCACCACTACCTTATTATTGCTCGAGCTGATATATTCCTCAGTGTTAGATGAGATGCCTTTCCCCGGCGAGAGGGCATGTGGCGATGCTGGAAGCTTGGGGGTAGTACTGAGGCAATCCGGTTCTCTGGGCCAGAGATTATTATGAGCTTTGACAGAAGTCTCATCCGACATAGTAGTATTTCCCCTATCTTGGGAAGAACAGAGGCCCAAGTCTTGCTTGGAGGTTGGATGGGCAGTAAACTTTTCTTGCTCTTCAGAGGGGCTATGAAGATATTAGTCTTGCTATTGAAACAAGGGAATGAATTATTAGCCATACTCATCAAGAAGCTCCATAGATGTATATAGTTTAGCTAACTCGCTTCCTATTGGAGGCTTTGGACTTTTCACATTCTCCTGATAATCTGTTTGTAGCAGTGTTGAAGAGTCGGGAAACCTAGGGCTTAATCCAAAAGTTGAATGACGTCCGCTTGGGACAGCACTACAAGCCAGATCTTGTCTAGCACTGCCGCTAGGCTCCGGAGTTGAGGGGTGTCGACGATATCTTGGCTCCCAATTCTTCCGACGGCTATTAGTGATGTTTCCTCTAAAGTCAGTTAGAGGTCTAAGGGGCCAAGCGCGAGGACCTTCAAGGGCGGTAAAGTTAGAAGAGCCATGGCCTTCAAGAAATCGCAACTTAGTCTTCAAATAACAAAAAGAGTTGGACACAATGGCTGCGAATGTATTACTAACTTTCGAAATCATTCCCCGTGGTTTCTAGTATCCCGCAATCCCTACGAAGTACGGCATTGAACTGCTGTTCCCGCTGGATTGAGGGCGACTCATCAAATTGGGAGCCCTTGATATGGATGAGATTGTCTGCGTAGTAGACCAGTCAGAGACATAAGGTGAAAACAACGAGTGACAGAAAGTGATTATAGCGGTGTCTTACTTCTAGCCAAGGAGTTATATGAGTCTTCTTCAAGCGAAAAATGAAAGACATCACCGCCCGGACTTTCTGAAGCGCGCTTTCCTTTGGGAATATCCCTCGGAACCTGACAGGGCCCATTATTAAAATGCGATATGGAGCGGGTGATTAAAGGATCAAGTGTGTGTCTGGGTGGGCTGGGGAACGGACCCTTCTTGTCTTCGCAAATAGGCGAAAGACCTCCTGGACTAGGAGATCCGGTGTTCCTACAGGAATTGCTCCCTTGGCCACTGGGTGTAGGTGAATTAGGAAGTGTTTCGAACGGATTCCTGGACTGATCGAGGCTGTCTCCGCTGACTTCAACGGGTTAACTTAAACTTCAGACAATCATTTGGATCTCAAGGAGTGTGCTATACCTTTGCGTTCACGTGGACTACCTTCTTTCCAACAGCCTTTAGTAAAGGAAAGCAGTGAGAATTTTAGCTATAATTATTAAAAGTCGGAATGATGTACCTGAGAGCTCCCAAGATCCCGGAGAGGCATTTTTCAAATGAGAAAAATGAGGACCTTCATCCCGAAGCCGCGGGGCCGGCGACGGGCTTGAAAACGCCTGGTTAAAATAAGAAGATAGTTCTTGGGCTCTCCTGGCAAAGCTAGCTTCTGGAACAGGCAAATAATTTTTATCCTGGGCCTGGTATTGATTACCAGCACTGTCCCTATATCTCTCCACCGAGGAAGTATGAATGGATTCATCCGAGAGCCAGGAAGTCTCACTATCTACAGCTCCCCGAACAGCGCCGGAGCTCGATCCTATGGTCTCTGCGGACGGGGGCCTCATCCTGATGGGGGGCACTTTGACGAGAGGTATAGATGAGGAACAAGGTAAGAAGTAAAGGGAGGGAAAGACCAGTAAAGAGAAGGAAGGATGTGGTATGAAGGAAAAGTAAATGATTATAAATTGGACGAAGGGGAGGGGGGGAGACAGGAAGAGTGAATGGTAGAGGGCAAAGGGATCGGAGGTTTTAGAGAGTGAGGGTACGGGAGGCTGTTGGTTCGTGGGCGGATGTGAAGTTCACGTAAACCAGTGATACAGGACACGCAAGCCTTCCACGATACAGTTCACAAGGCCCAGATCAAAAAGCGCGAATGATACTGGACGCAACCGTTGTTCTCTATACTGGTACTTTTCGTAGGCAGCATTCCGCAAGAGTACTGACAACAATAATGACTATAATAGCGGTAATAATAACACTCTGCAAAAATCATTTGATCAGACAAGCATAAAGCATTACCAATTAACGGATGGCAACATAGAACAGACAAGAGCAGAAAGGACTTTACAGTACAACCAACTGGATGCCAAAGCTACCGTTCGCAACGAGGGCGCCACTCTCCGTATTTCTCAAAATTTCAGCCAAATGCTTTTCCTCCTGATCTGGTAATGCCCGAAAAATGCTAAAGATGCCAAAGAGTAAAAACACATAATCTTTCCTTCCTCTTGAATAGCCGGGGAATAACACAAATAGCCACTTCCGTCCCCTTACCAAGTCCGCAGAGCACCTGCTTCACTGCCGCTCCTCACTGAGGTTTCGAAAAGTGGCTTTCTCGTAGCCTCTCTCCAAACCTTGGTAATCCAACAAGCGGTGATAAAATCCCTCCACTCCTCCCCAGACACGATCCCCTGCCCATGGAAATCATCCTCAAAAATCTCGATACAGCGCCCATTTTCGCCATATTCCCCCTGCCTCGGAGGCCTCTCTTTGGCAACTACCTTCTGTACTGGTTCAATCAACCTCCAAACACCATGCTCCGAGCCACCCTCGTCAATCTGTATCTTGACAAAAATCTCGACTTTGGCCCCAGGGGCTTGAGTTTTATACTCAACATTCCAAACGCCGCCAGATATCCACCCGCTGACGAAAGACATCAGACCAAACCCATACGCCCCGACATCTTTGCCGTAGCGAAAGCACTGAAGATGGTAATCAGAGCCAACAGGCGCCTTCGTGATCTCGTACAAAATATGGTCTTTGTCAATCATGCTTGTGCGGGAAGAGCGAGCTAATTCACGGTTGGACATGACCTCGGGGGTTCCCTCCGATGCAGCGTAAGCATTCAGGTGAATCTTCATACCCCCAGAGGAGATGGATTGAGGAAGACGGTATATCGGATATGATGGGCCGGTTTGCAGAATTGCCGGCGGGGGCTGGTGTTGAGGAATAACATTTCCTTTATGTGCTTGATCGGGAGCTGTGATGTCGATCCTGACGGATCCATCAGAGAATGGAGTCGTCGTGGTTGGATAGATGATTGAAAGGGAAATTTCTAGAGCGAGGGGAGACATCTTGGCTATTTTGGGGACGGTAATAAAGATGGCGGGTGGTCGGAACAATTTCCCTTCTCGAATATAACCAATTGATCCGTTGGAGAGATGTTGAAACGTCACCCTGACAAATTGGGAAAAAGCTTATGTACAATACCAAGGAGCCGCATCGGCCTTGTCGCTAATTATCAGATCTCGAGCCCGGTCACCGGGCTATAACTTACGATACAAGCCGTAATACTGGGCACGGTAAACTACTACCGGTACCTATTACAACTCGTACAAAGAATACCAATAGTGAAAGACATTCGACGCACCCGAGTACACTCCCATAGTCAATTATTTTCAGATACAGGGTATCTGACTCTCGAGATTACCAAGGCTTGCCCACTACATAATGAATGAACCCCATCACTTCCGACACTGTGGGTCGCTTATCTTAATTCACTTCGCGAGTATGGCAATATCGCTTGGGTTGGTCAAAAATCGGATGTCTGCGAGAGGAATAGCGTCCATGCACCTACTACCAGTACGATACACGGGCTAGCTATCCTACTAAACAAGCCATACCGTATTTAGCCATCCGAGACAACATCACGATTCTACAGCTACCGTATCGACATCACTTCCGCCGAGGCCATGTGCAATATTAGTGGTGGAGGATCCCGGACAGACGCCCTATCCTGCGCCACGGCCGAATCATAGACATCAATTCCCCTGGTATGGTAATGTAGGCAGCAAGATCAGATAGAGGGAATAGATCTCTGAACGGTACTCGGGTATGGAAGTTAGTGGTGAGTTAGACAAGGGCTTTGGTGTCAAAGAGTGTAATACAGTCAGAGGCAGAGATGATTTAATCTAGCGGGAGCGCTACCAGGAAGGGTAACAAGCTTTGGCAGTTTGAACCCGTGTCTGACCCATCTCTGGCTTCCAGCCCGAGTACGTGTGTCTTTTGGGCAGGCAGTTTTGCACAGCGCACTGTCACACTACTAGTACTCGAATACACAGTTATATCGACCATTGCGCTAGCCCCCCCCAGATAGGATGATGACCCGGGACAAAGTGCGAGTTCCACGAGTCCCATCTAATCATATTAGGGGAAAGAGAACAAGCACCAGCCATTCCAAGTGCCTACCACCGACAATCGCAAATCCAACCCCCAACCCGTGGCGACTAAAAAAAACCCCCCCAGTTTCATCTATGCATTCTGGGTTTTGCTCCACACATAGGCTAGCCGCCAGGATCGAAGACCGCACAAAACCAGACTTTCTCTACCATTATGCCAGAAGGGCCGAAATTGGCAATTGTGGCCATTCTAGCTCCATCCGCTCCGATACCAATAGCGCTGATCTTAACACAAGACAGCGGCGCAGCAACGGACCAAAAGTCCTAATCCCGCTAAACAACCGGGAAATGCTTCGCAGACTGAGTCTGTCGATTAACTTATCGGTGCACGCTATAGCAGATACCCTCTATCCACGAGTTAACAATACAGTAGGGAAATAGAATCTAGTTACTGCATGATAAGAGATAGTAGGAGGTAGGTAAATTCCGGAGCGTGTCCTGCGGTGCAAATTTTTTCGTACCCTATAGACGTTAAAAAAAAAAGGGCTCAGTGAGAAGGATCTTGAGGGCTCTCGGGGAACGCAGCATGATAAACATCATGCACGAAGCGGTTGCCTCGGAGGTTATAGATATTGATAAAGCCCAAGTGTTCGCATATAATTGTCGTCTCAATTGTGTTCGTCCGGGCTTCACCCGCAGGGCTTGCAGACGGACAGGGCGGCAGGTGACCAGGCGGAGGCCCGCCGATAAAAGCTAAAGTATACAGAGCACGGCACTGTACGTATGCAGCCTCCGATCGAGAAACTATAGACAAAGCTAAATTTTGGTCTCGCAAGAGAGGTCAAACCTCAAAACTTCTTAACGAACGAGTGGAAAGGCCACCAGGAAAATAGAGGTCACCAGAATAGGAGCTCAAGCTCAAGGGCTCAGTCACGGAATTCCAATGGTGGGGGAGATGGACAATTGGGAAAGGTGGTGCTGTAGGAACGAGATCGGAGGATTCAGAGGGTTAAGGTGATATGCCCGCCGAGCCCTAAAAAAGAAAAAGAAAAGGTCAATATTTAATCAAAATGCAGCGGCCAATAATCGAATTGAGGGTAGTTCTTCGCCGAGCTGCTCACGAATTGATTGCGCTACGAACATAAGAAGGGGAGGAGGAGTGGTAGAGGTATCCCGAATACGCAGGAACCCGCCAGCCCCTCTAAAGGAATAAAAGCATAGATGAGCTGTAAGTTGCATTGTACAGTGAATTCTCTTTCCGTATCGGTCAATTGGTCGATTTAGGGTGGGCAAAGGAAAACGGTTTTAATGGTCGGTGTGCTAACCGCACTTACCATGATTTCGCAAGACGCCGTATTATAGTATATACCGGTAGTGGGGAACGGAGGAGGAAGAGGAAGAGGAAGAAAGATTGACGCAAGGGACGGATACTTGCCCAGGCGGGAAGCATCCGAAAACAGGGGGAGGCCTTGTTGCCAGTTGCAGGAAGGGTGAAACACGCGAGGAGGCCTGTGTACCCAGATCAAAAGGGATTCAACTTTCTTTCAACTAGATTTACCAAAAAGCTCTGATGTTGCTGAGCAACATCTCTGTGAAAAAAAATTTTTGCATGTTGCAACATTGTCATCAAGCTAATTGTTTATCTAGACCTAGAGACCCTCTTGATAAATAGTAAATTTTCATCAAAATACTGTGACTTCAAATAGTTAGACAATTTATATAAGTGGATTGCCCAAAAGGAAGATTTGAAAGAATTATATAGGATATTTCCCATATCCAGCAATACCAAAAAAGGCAAAAAGAGAAACCATTTTTGATTAAATAAGATAAAAGAATATTCTTGTTGCTACAGTAGGAGATACTAAATACACACCAGTAATCTTAACAGATATTGCTAATATCTAGAAAGTAAATATTACTTGGAAGGTCTACTACTAGTACTAAAGAGCTTTAATACTTAAGATTGCAAAAACCTTTTTCTCATATTGACATTTAGAGAGGAGAGTACTATTCATTTATGTTTAGTCATTAGACCTGTATTCTTAAGGATTAACACCAGGTTATCTAAACAAATAAGAAATATATACAATTTTAACTATAATACCTGTAATAATGTTTCAACAATTTACATAGCTTAGAGAAATACTAGTTTAAGAATATATCTACTTCTTTCAAGATATACAAGTAAAATCCTATTCTAATTTGAGATACAATACTGAGGTCTATCAAAGGTTATAGTTCTCTATACTTTTGAAAAGTAACTAAGATGCAATAGTTGTAAATCTCATTCCTATTAGAAATGTTTAAAATATTATATTATTCAAGAAAATCTTATATGGTAGGCAAGCTTGCACCAAGGAGAAAAGTATCATAGCTGTTGCTAGTTAAAAATAAATAGTGAAAAGGATTAGCTTGCCTTTCTTAATCCAATATCTGTGGAGATAGAGATAGTTATAGAAGACAATGAAGGCCATGCTCAGTAGCAAATTGGCATTTTCTTATTTTTACTCTTCATCTCCCCCTATCCGCATATTTTTTCACCCCCCGATGATTTCACAGACCCCTCGGCATGCCCCACTCCCCCTATAACGCATAACAAGTCCTCTATTGTCGCATTCTCCTCCCTAGAAACCAGTGTATCTATCGGTACCGCAAAAGCTTAGGCAATTGAGAATGGTGTGAGGGCATATGGAATTTCCCTTTTGGATCAAAGGGAGAAAATCCGACTCAAAGATCTTCTCAGTCCTAAGTTGAAACGGGTGAAAAGAAAAATATAGTAAAATAGGTCTTCCTAAGAGAGACAACTCAACGCCCTAGTGAGATTCTCAATTGTTGCTGTTTTTACGGTATTGCAGGGTGGAAGAAAAAAGCAACAACACTACATCTTTTAAGACCAACGAGCTCATTAAGTACTCGTGTACTTAGACTACCGCTACCCTTTAATGTCAGGATGCCCCCAGCCAGGAGCCGTGTACATTACGATAAAGAAGCTTCCTCAACGCTTCCCACCTACAGCCTCAAAAAACCAAATAAACTACCGTGCCATGCTGGGGAAGTCGAGGGGCTGAGAAAACAATTGCCATTTACCGAATTTCTCTCCACACCTTGACCCTGCAGGCCCGAGTAAAGCCTGTCCCGGTACATATTCCGACCCTGATTGTCATAAGATATTCCGGCTCCCATATAAATCTGACACAACCATTCTCGAGCTTTCACGGTTATTTCGTCTTTTTTTTTGCTGCCTTGCCTCGTGCTATCTATCTCACTCTCCCCAACCAGTTTGCCGCAACCACAATCATAAATCCTCGTGGACCACTGCCGAAGCTTAACCTTCTAAGCAAAAACCGTTCCGAAAGCAAACCTCAATCAAAATGATGTTGACATCAATGCGACTAGCCAGCCATATAATGAGTTGTCGAGTTTTCGAGAAGCTCTTCATCGAGACAGAAAGTCAACAAAATCTCTCGGGTTTGTCCTTCTATGGCCTTTATTATACTTCTTGAAAGCTGACCCTCCGCTTCTGCGGAAGACTATTGCAAACAATCAAACATATCCCCTCCAGTCTACATAATCCACCATCCTTCGCCAAGAATGTACTCCTGTTGGGTCCGAATAAACGGTCGGGAATACGTCTCCATGTCAGGCGTAGAATTCGAGAGCGCGAATGAAGCACGAGAGTGCGCAGCGGGCGTGGCATTGGACAGACTCGTGGGTGATGCCATCGGCTATTGTGAAGCCGTATGAATAGAAGGGAAGAAGAGAGAAGCCACTTTTGCACGTTTTGGCGGCGAAGCCTGGTGGTGGTTATAGTGTCTGCGGGGGGTTTTTTTGGGGGCGGGGAGTTTGTACTCTTTTTCTATATCTTTAACGGAGTGGAGCGGCGTCGGAAAACTTTGGAGTATTCATGTTACTTTTTTCCTTTTCTCCATTCTTTTGCTCCTTTCTAATGTATGTATAGTATGTATGATTCGTTTTTCTGATTCCTTTTAATGCATTATATCATACTCTGCCATTTTCTGTTTTTGTTTGAATTGGGTGTGTGGTTTAAACTTTTTGGTAATTGATACCGGGTAGGCTGTCGTATGCGATATCGGCGGTGGTAACTGGGACATCTCAGACGTTAGAAGCTTATCTATGGAGATTGCCCGCCATCATAAGCTTTCTAAATTAACTTGACTTGTAGTAATCAAAGTGCAGCAATGATCGCCATCTTCTTGATTCCACGGCGAGCTACTTCTACTTCCGCTGAAAGCCACAGCACACCGTTGCAACAACGCGCTCCAGCGATTCAGATACACTATAAGCAGAGTAACTCCAGGTTAAAAATATGGAGACCCCCGGAACTGCAAAAGCTCTCGTTATCCGATCAGACGGACGAGGCTCGAAATTAGGGAGGCGAGAGTAGCATATTGTGGTAGCACAAGCTCGTAGCGCAAAGTTGAATTTACATTATTCTACACTTGAATAATGGTCCTGTTTGCCCTACCCTACTGTTTTGACTTGGACAAGCGCAATTTGTCCCAGGACGCCCGAGCTTCCTATTCTGACGGAAGAAAATACGAGCAAAACAAAACAACGCGCTACTCAGAGGGGAAATTTCGACAGACTCAAGACAAATTTCCCTTGTCTAAGTTAATACGGCATTGGGTGCTCTGTGATCCGTCCCTCGGCGCCCTTTTTATCATGTATCTGGGTTTCGGCGCCAGTATTCCCTCACAAGAGCAACAACCCAGTAGACAACACAACAACCAAGAGGTTTCCCCTATGTCTTTGGCTCGTGCCAACTCCCCTGCCTAGTTGTGCCTTGTCCCTCGCCAGTAGCGGACCAGTTCCTGACAATTACACCAACGGCGCCATCTGATGATGAAAACGGGACACAGCGAGCGCACGACACACAGAGCACAGGTCAGCCCCTCCTTTCTGTATTGGGGCAAAAAACTGTGTAGCGTGCGCTTCAACTCCGGTATTTCCATGAGATGAGAGCATTCACGAGCATGGAAGTCCGTACCGTAGCCTACAGAAGAAGGGAAAGACAGAAATTGAACAGCAACCAAGACCGCGTGCTCAACCATCAGTATTACCACTGGAAGCTCATATAACCTACCGGTACTGCCCCTCTAATATCTGCATTCAGAGACAACGCCACGGGATGGAATAGTGCTTGCCTGATGTTGCATGGCTTGAACTTGCGGACCTCATTAACTGGTGTTTGCAATTTTGTTAACTTGCTTGGATAAGCCTATTGCAGTTTAGTTCTGTTCCTTATCTAACAGTGAACCGAACCCAACCCTAACCATCTTTATGGTAGCGGTACAGTACGAGTACGGTACACAAACTTCCTAACCTGTCAAACGTCGCCAAAAACAAACTCCCTCCAGTTCTCCCCGAGCACCTTTACACACTCGTCTATTCCCATCCCCTTTATCCCCGCGATAACCCTAACAGCACCTTCCAATGCAGCGTCCATCTCCTCACCGGCAGTGTGTAAATCACTCTCCACGAGAACCCTACCCTCGGGAACTCCCTTCACCGTCTCCATAATCTTCTCCATATGCCCCTTTTCCGGCCGGGCATTTATAGTGGACGAGAAGGAGAAGAATACCCTTGATGGGTATCTTTTTTTCGGCGATGGCGGAGTGAGGTATTGCTGGAGTGTCTGGACAGGGGCTGAAAACGAGTGAAGACATATCCTTGGGGGGTAGGGTTTTGGCGTATATTCCTGTTTCTTCTCTCGCCGTTTCCCCACCTCCTCGTCAAACTCATCATCATCACTATCCCCCGAGCCCTCAATGTCGGGCAAATATTCGTGCCCCTCAGCCCCTCCCTTCGCTCTCCTCCTTCTCCTCTTCATCTCCTTCCGACTCTCAACCTCAACCTCATGCCCGCGCCACAACTCGCGGAAAATGTCAAATAGCGCGCCGTGACATTGAACCCCATGCACGCTGACTGCACGGTTCAGTTCCCCCGCTAGCTTCAACTGCGCGACAAAGATCTTCTTCTGGTGGTCCATTGATACGCGGTGGCTCGTCAGTCTCTTCCCGTCTTCAGTGTCTCCCGGGACATACACTGCGTGGCCTTCCGCACTTGTATTGTCAGGGAATGGTATTCGAAAGCCCCTGTCTATACCTATTTCCCCGACCAGCGCTTTCGGGAAAGTTTCCAAGTGGCTGCGGAGCTCGATCACGACGGAGCTTAGTTTTCTGGGGGTAGGCAGGGCCGAAATAAGGTCTTCAGTCGGGGTTCCGGTTAGGACAGAGAGGTAGTGCTCATTCTTATCTACCTCCTGCTCACCGCCGGATCCAGTATCATCGTAGATAAGGTAGGAAAACCAAGGATGGTAACCAAAGCTCGGGACAACCTTCTCCGGATAATCCCTCGCAAGTAAAGCTACGAGCGGGAGGTCAGATTGGCGGGTTCCCATTATTGTCAAGGATTTAGCCTTCATGGTTAGTATTGTCCCAGCTTTAGACATAGTGTCCGTTGGGTGGCAGTGGGCGTCGTGGATTCCCAGGCCCCATGTTGATTCTGTGAAAGAGTCTTCGGAGCCCATTTTTGGAATTGGGTAGTGCAGTCTGACAGGGTGGATTAATAGAGTTGGGATGGAATTTGCTGTAGTGTTCCTGTACGGCTCAAGCAAGAGAGAGTCATAGGCGCCGAGCTCTGCGCTTCATTTTTCTTGTGATTATTTCGACAGGGGTTGAATACCCTAGCCCTAAGATGTGCTGCAGAAACCTGAACAATCGGACCATGTGCCATGTAGTTGGGAATTACCTACTCTAGACTAGGGGCGAAAAGCACAGCGGAAGGCGAGCTGCTTAGCCACTCTCAAGGGCATAAAAAAACAAAAGCACCAAACCTTACCAGATGAGGCAACTCCAACGACATCGCACTTGATCCAATTATTCAAGCATACCGGTATACAGTAGCAGGATACGAGGAGAACGGAGTAAATGATGCCAGGCTTGCTTCGGGGCAGAATTGCGAGGAAAGGAGTAGGGTACCGGTAGGTAGATAGGGAGGCTAACTAAAAATTCTCATTTTAAATAATAATGCACGCTAGAGAGCTTTGGGCAAGCGCTTTTGAAATTAGCAGGGTTGAGGTGCTTAAATAAACTAAGAAGGATACAAAAACGGAATTCAAACGAAGTGGAGGGATAAGAGGTAGTTGATCCGAGATGATGGCCGGAATGGTGCTATATAAGTAACTTTTTATAGCTATAGAGCTGATTACTTATATAGGACTTGGGCGCCTCCGTTAATGTAAGGAAATTAGGTTCAAGCTGGATGCTTTCATATATAAATACCATCAAAATAAAGTACTATGCTCTCGTAGCTACGATGCGGGGGAGCATGCAGACTAAAGATGAGTTAAGATGGATCTGAAGCTGAGGTTGGGTTACTATGAAAATTTGATCTTCACACCCCTATAGTACCTTATTATTGGACCAATAGCAGCTCTTAGTTCTGAGTGAATTCTAGGAGATGGGTATAATTAATTTAGGTCTCTAGTCTTTAGCCTCCTCTACAGGGGGGATCGCCTGTAGGTGCACTTTGGGGTTGGAGATTGTTCCGGAGGGTGGTTGTCGGCCGTTCGTCACTACCGAAATACTAGACATGTTTTCTTTTAAGCGGCGGTGGTATCACTTGTACGGATCGTACTAATATACGGATCGTCTTGGCTCGCAGTCCAGGTTTTTTTCTCTAGAGGTAGACTTTGCACTCTGTCGTTCTAGCTACCCTATTGGGCATTTCTGGGAGGAGCAGTTGACCTGGAACTAATATTTCTGGTACCAGCTCCCCTGATTAGATAGCGAGTGATAAACTATGACTGTCTCTCATTGTCTCTCTCGTGGTGCTTGAATTCGGATAGGTATGGGTAGTCTGCTGGCCATAAGGAACCTTGTTCAGTGGACTGTGGACCCTAGGGAGCACATACATTCTTACTTTACCGTCAAATCCTACCCCTCTCAGGATTTGCGATAATAATTATCTTCCCCATCTTGGTGTGAGCGGAATGGACCAAGGCACGCATGGATGACGCACTAACCTCTTCGACTACTATTTCCGTAGAGCCACACCCGGCTATTCCAATCTCGATAATCTAGATACCATGTTTCCCCGCATTAATTTCTTATCTTTGTGACTTCCGAATTTCTTTACCGAAAAACCTGACCTGTTGTCCCGGATCCCTCGCTGCGAGGGGACAGATCCTTTGGGCTTTGGCAGCCCGGGATAGGGGGGGGGGGCGGAATTGTAATATCCGATCCTTCGGGATTTTAAATATACGGGGCTTATGTCCCCCCCCTATTATGTTCCTCTCTTCATCTATTTCCCAACCCCCTCTACTTTCCCTCACAGGTGCTCTGAGAATGGCCGATTTGGAGAATAAACCGAGCGGAGAGATCTATAAGGAGCAATCTCAAGGCCCAGAGCAGCACCTCAAACGCGCTCTTGGTGCGAGGCATCTGCAAATGTTGGCAATTGCCTCGAGCATCGGGACGGGTTTGTTCATTGGCAGTGGGAAAGCGTTGAGTACTGGTGGGCCATTCTCGTTGGTCTTTTCGTTCGCTTGGTTGGGGCTTGTTCTTACCACTATGATGCGTAAGTATTCACCTCTCAACCTCAATTGCTCTTTGGAACGTAATGTTAACGGGGGGGGGGGTAAAGAGTGTCTTTGCGAAATGACGACCATCTACCCGGCAAGCGGCTCCTTCGTGACCTACGCTGCCCGCTATATTGACCCGGCCTGGGGCTTTACGATTGGGATCATCTACTGGGCGTGCTGGATCGGGGCATTCGGAACGGAGGCCACTGCTGCTCGGATCTTGGTCGGTTACTGGCTCCCCGTGGGGTGGAGTGACGATCCGGCTCACGCAGCAATCCTTATGACCGCCTTTAACGTCATCATGGTTATGATCCACGTTTGCCCGGTTCGCGTCTTTGGAGAAATCGAGTTTTGGGTTAGCAGTATCAAGGTGGTCAGCGTTTTGGTATTCCTTGTGGTGATTTGGGTTATTATGGGAGGTGGGGGGCCGGACGGAAGGGTTCATGGTGGGGAGTATTGGGCAGAGGGTGCGATTCTCAACGGTTTCAAAGGTGACATGATGTCATGAACCCCTTACTTTACCTTACCTTACCTTGCTTTACCGATCAGGAATCCCATGACTAACAGTACGAGTAAGGTCTTTCTAGCGTGTTTGTAACGGCCGCATTCGCATGCGGCGGGACAGAAGTTGCTGGTGTTGCAGGCGGCGAGACCAAGGATCCTATGATCGCCATGCCCCGTGCTGTCCGCACATTGATGTTCCGCATCGTCTTCTTCTACGTTGTCACGCTTCTATTCCTGACCTTTGTCGTGTCGGCGAGAAATCCAGCTTTACTGGGGTCAGAATCTGGCAGCGCCGTCGAGGCTAGCCCTTTCGTTATAGCCATCAAGGAAGCTGGGATTGGTGTTCTTCCCGATGTACTAAATGTCATCGTCCTGCTATGCGTTTCCAGTGTTGGCAGTGTGAGCATCTACACTGGGTCTAGGGTTCTTTACAACATGACTGATATAGGCCTTATTTCTCCTCGCTGGGGATTTGGTAAGGTGGACGAACGTGGTAGACCGTACGACACCCCACTCTCAATAATAATAGTCGCTATATAGCTTGATGACAAATGTTTATGCAGGCGAGACCGCCGAGACGAGAGTGATAACTGATGATTACAGGACCCGAGCAATCCTTGCAACCGCCCTCGTTGCTGTCGGCCTATCCTACATGAACTGCTCCGCCTCTGCAGCGACAGCATTCACCTGGTTCACCTCGCTCTCAGGGATAGCATTCCTGACCTGCTGGCCCACAATTATCGCTAGTAACTGGCGTTGGCGCGCCGGTATCAGGGCTCAGGGATTGAACCTCCTCGATCTCAAGTACACCTACAAGGCGGCATTAAGGCCCTGGCTCCCAGCGTTCGGTTTCGCTTCGTTACTCTTCATGCTCGCTTGTCATGTCTACGTTAGCGCTTCGCCGGTCACGGGACGTGCGAATGCGGAGCACTGGTTCCAGAATTGCATTGGGATTCCGCTGATGGTTGCCTTGTTTGCTGGGTATAAAGTGGCTTACGGGACGAAGTTTGTTACTGTTGTGAGTGCTGGATTTACGTCGCTTGAGCGGGAGTGACATTGGCTAATGGGATATAGGACAAGATGGACCTCCAAACGGATAAAGCCCAGGACTCGGACATTGCGGAGCAGTCGGAGAAATTGGATGCGTACTATGGACAGAGCCGTAAGGTTAGGGCATTATCGTATGTTAGATTTTAGATTAGAGGAAGAAGCCGTTTTGTATTATACTACGCTCTGAATGAATGAACGAATGAATGAACGAATGAACGAATACCGGTAGATGCGGTACCCTTTCCCTTCCCTTCCCTTCCTGACGTAACGCGACGTGACAATTAAGCAAAAAACCTCATTACCGACTAGCAACCCCCTCCCACCCATTCCAACTCCACCTCTCCTCCTCCTTCCTCACCTTCCC
>QOVD01002012.1:0-37817 GCA_003521225.1 Tuber microsphaerosporum
TGCTTCGCCCGATTGGCCATGGGTTGTTCCAACCCTCCATTCTATTACAGGATAGTATCCCCTTTCGGCGGTAGTGGTAGGTATCACAAAAGATAGGGTTGGGTATAAAAGCTTTAATATATGCCTAACAGCACCGGATCAAAATAGTTTGGCCCCATTACCTTTTCACACTGAAAAACACACCCATTTTGATCCCTCTGAAGATGCCAAACACTATCAGAACCCACCAAAATAATAGCCATAGTACACGACCAAACCAATAGAGAACATGGAAGACTGTTCATAGCTTATAAAAGCTGATACCTGGGAGAAGATGTTGATTAAGTGGGAGGTAGAATGTTACAATATACCTACTGCCCCTTTGCGGGTGGGGCCCCCATCCGGTATTTTAAGTCACTCTCATGCCTGCTAATACCAGAGTAAATAGTGAACCCGCCTCTGCTTCTTTGTATCTATGCTTCTAACCTGTTGAGCATGAAGTGGTTCCCTGGCTTGTATCAAAGTTCCCATCGTTTTCAGGAGGAAGCGATGAGGCTGTTGCACTGGGGATATCTATTTTTCCTTACATTTAGTGTAAAAACTAGTTTGGAGCCAAAGTTTTCAGCTAGTACTTTATATATCGGTTAAATGGAAACGGGTACCGATAACATACAGGTAATATGCAAATGACTTGATCAAGTTCACCGGATATAACTTTAGATCAATTAAAAGAACCCCCCTTTCTCCCTAAAAAAAACAGTGGAGAAGGGGGAAAAGACACAACCCACACAATTGGAAGTCGAACAACGCATGCCCGTTCCTAGAATTTTAATCTACAGTATATCCCACTCGTAGGCTCCTCGTCTAAAATCAGCGTAACTAAGGAAGATGAAAATAGGAAGGAAGAGAAAAAGGAAAGAAGGAGACCCTATGGTACATAGAAATCCTAGGTAACTTATACCGAACAGCATACCCTTGTGGAAGTGGAAGGTAAGACAAGGTAGAGGAAATGGTGGAGGAAAAGGAAACCACATGAGGAATACGAAACAACTTGTGCGAAATTTTCCCTGGTGTATATTACCGTCAGGGTCACAGTGGTTTCTGGATCAAATACATGATGCCCAAATTAATTGATAGCTTGGAGCGCGGAAATCGAATTTTATGGAATGGATACGGGTGAAGTTTCCGAGTGGGCTGAGGAAGTAGGTGCGTGTTGAGGCGGCGACTATGTGGCAAAGTCCGATATACCCATCAATAAGGATTGGGAACCCCCGCGAAGAGAAATGCTTCTGGTTGGAACAACGCAAAGGCAACGAGGCTGCTCGACAGCGGTTCGGTAGTTTGGAAGGCTTTGGGAAGTGTCGGATAATAGAGCAGACATAATAATCGGGACTAGAAGGGGTGGTTCGGGTTGATTCTGGAAAGACAAGGCGGAGTGGGGGGAGAAATGACCTCCGTGATGCCATGTCCGGTGTCAGTAATGATGCATTCACATAGCGCATTGCATCCGATTCTACTTCATCGAGAGCACTCATGCGAGGGGCCAATATTGACTATATAACACCATTCTTAGATGATATTTCGTGAGTAAATGGCCGGGGATCTGATCACAGCTTCACGGTACCATGGCGCCGAGGCCCGATAGCGAGTGTGAGAGGGGCTCGGCCATATCTATCTGATGAATCGGGATTGACATCCCCGCGCTCCATGAGCATATTGACCACACCCCGATGCCCAGATCTGGCAGCATATGATAGTGGTGTCCGACCAGATGTACCCAACGAATCGGGATTGGCACCCCCTCGCTCAAGAAGTATCTTCACCACGCTTTGATGTCCAGATCTGGCGGCATATGATAGTGGTGTCCGGCCAGATTTACTCGACGAATCGGGATTGACGTCCTGGCGCTCCAGAAGTATCTTCACAACGCCCTCGTGCCCCCGTGCGGCAGCAAATGATAGTGGCGTCCAGCCATCCTCATCAGAAGAATCAGGATTGATGTCCCCTCGCTCTAGAAGCATTTTCACCACACACTCGTGTCCGGATCCGGCGGCAAAGGATAATGGTGTCCCGCCCCGCTTGTCCCATGAAGCGGGATTGACGTCCGATCGCCCCAGGAATAACTTCACAATGCTCTCATGTCCAGATCTGGCAGCATGTGATAGTGGTGTCCGGCCAGATTTATCTGACAAATCGGGATTGACGTCCCCTCGGTCTAGGAGTATCTTCACTACACCCTCATGTCCAGATCGAGCAGCATATGATAACGGCGTCCGGCCAGATTTACTCGACGAATCAGGATTGACGTCGCCTCGCTCTAGCAGTATCTTCGCCAACCCTTCGTATCCACGCCCAGCAGCATATGAAAGTGGTGTCCAGCCATCCTCGTCAGGCGAGTCGGGGTTGATGTCCCCTCTCTCTAGAAGCACCTTCGCCACTCCCTCATGTCCAGATCCGGCAGCCAATGACAGGGGTGTTCTGCCACGCCTATCCGACGAAGCGGGATTGACGTCCCTTCGCTCTAAAAGTATTTTCACAATGCCTTCATGTCCATATCTGGCAGCATATGATAGTGGCGCCCGGCCAGATTTATCTGACGAATCAGGGTTGACGTCCCCTCGCTCCAGGAGTATCTTAACCACGTGCTCATTTCCAGATCCAGCGGCAAATGACAATGGTGTCCGACCGTGTTTATCCGGCGCAGCGGGATTGACGTCCCTTCGCTCTAGGAGTTTCTTCACCACCCCCTCATGCCCACATTCGGCAGCCAGTGAGAGTGGTGTCTGCCCGCACACATCTGAGGAATCGGGATTGATATCCCCACGCTCCAGAAGTACCTCCACTACGCCCTCATGTCCAGATTCGGCAGCATATGCTAGTGGTGTCTCGCCATCGCAATCCGACGAATCGAGATTGACATCTTCTCGCTGCAGGAGTATCTTCACCGCACCCTCGCTTCCAGATCCAGCAGCATATGACAGGGGTGTCCGGCCATCCTCGTCTGGAGAATCGGGATTCACATGCCGTTGCTCAAGGAGTATCTTCACCACATCTTCATGCCCAGATTCGGCAGCGAGTGAGAGTGGTGTCTGGCCATACACATCCGGCGAATCGGGATGGACATCCCCGCGCTCCAGGAGTATCTTAACCACGCCCTCATATCCATATCCGGCAGCATGTGATAGTGGTGTCCTGCCATTCTCATTTGACGAATTGGGATTAACATCCCCTCCCTCCATGAGTATCTTCACAACGCCCTCACTCCCTGATCCGGCAGCATACGATAGTGGTGTCCGGCCAGATTTATCTGACGAATCGGGATTGACGTCCCCTCGCGCTAGTAGTATCTTAACCACACCCTCATGGCCAGGTCCAGCAGCAAATGATAGTGGTGTCCCGCCAGAGTTACAGGACGAATCGGGATTGACGTCCCGTCTCTCCAGGAGTATCTTCACCACTCCCTCATGTCCGGATTCGGCAGCGTGTGAGAGCGGTGTCTGGCCAGACACGTCCAACGAATCGGGATTAACATCACCCCGCTCTAAGAGTAGTTTCACCACTTCCACCTGTCCAGTCTTCGCAGCGTGTATGAGTGGTGTATGACCGTGCTTATCTGATAGGGTAGGATCGACATCTCTCTGCTCGAGCAACAGCTTCGCGAGTGTGTAATTCCCGTATTTAGCAGCCCATATTAACGGCGTTGCGCCGTTAGAATCACGCCCGTTTAGATCCCATCTTTTCAAATCTATCATGTCATTCCCGATTTCGGTAATCCCCATGTATGCGATGCAGTGTAGTCCAGTAAATCCCCGAATATCGGGACGCCCGCCCTTGTAGCGATCCCACCAGGACAAGAAGTTAACAGTCTCCTCACGCAGGAGGATGTCAGCCGATATGTGGTTTGCACCACGTTCAAGATATCGTAACGCAAGGTGTTTCACGGATTCCGTAATCTCCTTCCTAGCATGAAATCCCCAGTAACACGAGGCATAGTGTAGGAACGGTGTTGCCGACGAGATAGTATCAAGAGCAGCTGACAGCTCACATATAGACTGAAAGTTTAAATAGGTGAGACATATTTCAGCCATCATCGAGTGACATGTGATGAACAAGTTAGGATGTGCTGTAAGGTACTCTTGAAGAGTAAAATGTAGGAGACGAACAGTTGATGTTTGCTCATCAATGGTAACGAGCCCTAGAGTGCAACTCAACAAGGTCCTTACCGATGGGATGTTGTGGGCGTTGAGTTCTGTAGTTCCTACTTCCACCGCTAATGCATGGCAGAGCTCCTCTGCTTTTAATAGCCGTTCACAACGTGAAATCCACATCAGTGCTTCCATTCCGATTTTCACTTTGTTCCCTTTCTGCTCCCTTATGCGACCCAATGTTGTGCTGTATGCATCGTCCAAACCTAAGCCGTTGGCCATCTTATGAAGCGTTTGTCTTCTCTGATGTATTGTCGCGTCTTCTAGAACTGCATCCATAATCAAGGAAACAAGAAGGAATCTAAAGACCGCTGTTAGCTGATACCCTTTAATTAACTATCCACAGATATTACATACGCCCCGGAGATCCTATCCGAAATAATTTTAAGAATATCGGCCTCCAATTCCGCATCCATTGCATCCAGCTCTGAGTCATTTTTCAACCTCATAGTAATATATTCCCGAATATCCTCCTCGGTGGGCTTTATGGGCGCTAGGTCGGGGTATCCCGGGAAATATTTCTTCACTTCGTCTCGAATGTGTGGCCTCCCGGTAATGAATAGCCGCGTGTTCGGGCACTCCCGGATGACGTGCTGTAAAGATTCCCAAAGTTCAGGTCGCTGTTTGGGGGGAAACTCATCCAATGCGTCAATACAGATAAATCCCCGCCGCAGAGATGAGAGGGACTGGACAAGCATCGCGCGGATTTCAGGGAGCCGGACAGCGCGACCGTCAACCACTCTCTTTGCTCGTTCATATGCCTTAGTTATCGCTTCCGGGACAGGTTCTATCCCTGCAACAAGTTGCTTCAAAAGAGCCACTAGCACACTAGTCGCGGACTGCTCCTTATCAGAATGGAAGTCGCAGTACATACAAGCGACCGCCACATTGTCCCCATCAATCGTATGGTATAGCGTATCTATTAGAAGGGAGCTAGTGTTCAAGTGCTCAGTTTTGCACGAGATTTCAGCTGAGCTATTTTTACACACCTCAGATATGTCTTCCCCACCCCCGGGTCCCCATAACAGAATAGCATAGGGTGGACAGCCTGATCCTCATTTGTGTGCCATTTCTCAAACTCCTTTGTTCGGAGAAGCCAGTCTCCTACTCCTTCCACTCGGCCCTCACTCACAGCCCGGTGCCTTTCCCGAGGTGCTAAGGGAGATAGCCACTCCAGGACCCGCCGTTTCTCGTCCGACACCACCATGTTATAACTGTCCTCCACATTGCCAACATTCTCATTTATGATAATAATCTGGTTTTGGTATGCCGCAGAGCCCATCGTGCCTTTCCTATCGTTCTTGCTGTTGGTAGTTTTGCTATGCGTAGATAAAAAGAGGAGGTAGCGGCTGATAAAAAAGATCTCTTATTTTCACCATGGTTTGGGCGGGGGTGGGAGAAGCTCAAAGTTAAGGCTCTACAAACACTACCCTACAAGCACTACTCTACAAGCACTACTTATGATACTAGATCGGGGTTAGTTTTGTCTTGGCTGCCACCGCCAAAAGATATGATACGCTCCAATCCGGCGACTCGAGCCTAGTACAGCATGCCACTACCAGCGCAATATTGTTCCCAGTCATTTCTTCGACAAGGCAAGAAAAGCGTACCCAGAATCAAAAAAAGGAAAACTATGCTCATTATCATTTTCTTACAAGTAACTTAGTACTCGGAAATTTCTTACTGTTACTCGAGTATAGTGAGGGAGCTCTATAGCCGGAGTGTTTTTGCCAAGAAAATATTGTCCATCTTCAATTACCAAAGGATTTTCAACCACAAGCCTAATGAGAATTATGGCTCTATTAGGTGATAGAGTGGGTGATCCTCAACACACTAATAGAAATAGAAATATCTCAAGTTTTCATAGAGATATTAGGATTTAAAGGCAGGCTGAAATTTGGTAGGAGTAGGGGGATGTCTGGGACGGGTTAATTACTGTTAATTTCCCAGGAAATGACTGTTAAGAGATATTTGCCCAGGTGTTAACCTAAAAAAAGGCTAGTCTTGGTGAATTAACTTACTGTTAACAAACGAGAATGAATGTCCACCTGCTCCGGCTACAGAGTTCCCTCACCATACCACTATTGTCTGGGCGCAGATGGTGGGATCTAATTTTACTATCTCAGTGTACTAAGCGCCAGCCAGGATCATAACACCTGGACTTCAGAGCTATCCCAAGATATTGTCCGTGGACAAAGTCAACCGCGGACCAAACGATCGATGGCAACGCAACCCTCCTCATCACCCCCACTTTCAACACCACCTAAAGAACTTTCTCTAGCTCAATTATTAATTTCTACCCTGTAATTACATTTTTGATTTTTTTTTCTTGGTTTTAATGATAGTGGGGTTGGTGGTGAAGTGTTGTTGTCATGGCCGAAAATTTTCCCTCTTCGTCGATCCGCGGTTAATTTTGTCCACGGACAATAAAACTTGCCCAACCCACCATGGTTCTAATGGAGCCTAATGGAAAGCACGAAGGAATGAAAAAAAGTGCAATCGCAATAGACTCTAGGAGGAAGGGCGGAAGATGGAGGAACGATACTCTATAATGCTCTCGTGCACTACCATCTCTCAAGCTAAGGACAGGCTAGGAGATATATCTCTCCATCTAACAACAATCAAATACTCTCGAAACTCAATGAACTCTAAAGAAACATAGGTGGTTGGCGAAACCAAATCTCCAACAATCTAGAACCATCCTGATATCCCATGATCCTCCGTGATCCCTAGAGCCTGTGCCCCAGCAAAGCGCAAACTCCCGTATACCTAATGGCATAGGGTATAAAAGAAACTATGGAACCGACAGCCTATGCCTATCGGCATAGGATGTGAAAACGACAAAGCCGCATGCCCTATAATTGTCTTTCTCCTAGACGCATACCCGCAAACCTGCATCTCCGCATATCCGTATATCCGCTAAACTGCATAACCCCATGCCCTATAGGCAACTATCCAACAGGTCCAAGGTTTCTCTAACAAGAAAATCTCAGGAGAAACTCATTGATTCGCTCGGTCCGCTTCACACCGCCATCCCACTCTTCCATTCCGCCAACACTCCACTCTCTTCCTGCGTAAACATATAGTAAAAACAGTAATAATCGAGTAACGTGCTATGTGGTCCTGAATTCCCTACATTAGATAAGGGGGAAGAACACTGCGGGGAACGAGCTGCTTGGCCCCTCCCAGGATATAAAGAGCATGACTGGACAATGTCGCCGACAAGATTAAGTCCCGTATGGTTGCAACCGCTCAGAGTAAACTTTGTTTACTCAGTAATACGCTTAATTTTTTTTAGAGATGCGACATTATCCTATCGGCGACATTGTCCTATCACGCTCTTTTACAAAAGCAAAAAAACACCTGGTTTTACCAGAAGAGGCAAGTTCCAGGACATAGCAAAATTGTGGAAATCTTTGATGCTGCTCAGCATGCTCAACTTATTCCTTTTTCGTTCGGACAAAGGTTTCGGATATGCGCTTGGGGTCGGTGCAACGCCGGAAGACAAACGACACTCAAAAAGTAAGATGGATGAAGGGGCCGGAAGGTGAATGACAGCACCGGATGCACGGAAGCTTGGAGCAGTGGGAGTTCTTTGTCATGCCTGTCTTTTGTTAGCAAGCGCGGTAAAGGGGGAAGGGGGACATACGCTGAAGGGAAAGGATCTATGTCGCGATCGATGGAAGGATGGGAGAAGAACTTTATTGGTTTATATATACTCCTGTCTTTATCGTTAGTTAGTTTGTTGCGAGCATAAGCGTTAGTGAGCGAGCGAGAGTGAATGAGTGAGAACTTCCCCACTCCAACGTTGTGGCGCATTGGCGATCGAAGTTGTTTGCATTGCTGGGCGTTTCGTTTCGTTTTGCCGCCACAATGCTCGATTATTACAGCTTTGCGGTAATCTACATCCCAACCTTCAATTTCACCAAGCACGCGCAGAATCTACAAATAAAATTGATCATTAGAAGAAATGCCTAAATCAATATATAGGATGGAGCTTTGTTGATAAACCACACATTAGCCAAGGCATGATGGTCACGTGGTCGTCGAGGAATCCACTTTCGCCAGCAAGATGATTTCCGAATCCAGTACCGGTACGTGAGGCATACCGCATGGTGTCAAATAACCGCGAACACCGTTGCGCCCCAACCAAGTACTCGAGTACTAGTACTTGGGCCTCCGGCTGAAAATCTATGAAAGTGCTTGAGTATTTCCTCCGATTACATCACAACGAATCCAAAATGGTACGGAGGATTTTCCCCCCTACCCCAGCATGCATTTGCTCTAGCGGCAAGCCTAATTAGCTAGCATCTACAAGTATTATGCTGGAATGCAGATGAATTAGATAGGCGAGAGACTGGTGTCTCCAAAGTAACTGTGGGGGCATTTGCTTTTTGAGAGAATATTAGTACTCATGCCAAGGCTGTGGCTAGGTTCCAACCCCCGAATGCTTGCAGGCCGCAAACCACAACCCGATTAGCCTGGCTTTGCCGCTCAACTAAGCATTCCGGCCTAGCACAACCTTGAGGCTCAATCTAATTTTGTCGCTCAATACGACTAGGACTCTGTGGCACAACATAATATCAGGAGTCCTCCACGTTGTAAATTTAATACCGGTAAAGATAAACCGATTGGAAAACATAACCCGTGTCTGCATACAGATTTGTACATAATCCCCAATTTTTTTCGTCCATACCCGAGTATACTATAACATTCGATTTTACCTTTATTTCTGAATTATTAGTTCTTGTTGCGAGGTGTGAATGGAGGCGAGTGCAGCCTAAATTTGTATCCCAACATCCGAAATTGGCTCTATGGGTAGGCTAAGAGTGTAAAGAATGGTGCTGGGAGCAAAATTGATTGTAGTATGGGTACCGGCAGTATTCCGTTGGTGTTTAGCGAGGTGAGCTTATTCAACTACAAACACTTGAGCCACAAATTTACTGTGGTAAGCCACAAGGTTCGGACGATAAGCTACAAAGTTATGTTGAGCCGCAAAGTTTTGTCCCTTTGGTTGAGTTCTAGCGAGAATTTGGGGGTCGTAGAGCTAGCTACAACTTTGCCACGAGCATCCTAATTTATGCTACTCTGAGTACTGTAAAAAACCTGAATAATTGAACTGTGTGCTTGAAGTCTAGAATTCCCTTCTCTGCAAAGGGGGCAAAAAAGCATAGCAAAAAACACAGCTCCTTTCCCCCTTCCGAGACAGAAAAAAAAAGAGAAAATTTCCTGACCTTACTAAGAGAGGAAAGTCCGAAGACATAGCACGCGGTTCAATTATTCAGTTTTCTACAGTACCAAGGTTGGGCATTGAGGGTGAAATCCGGGATACTCTTGAGCACTGCCTCTACTTGCACATCCCCAAAGTCTCCAGAAATGTGGAGACTAGACTTGGCACTTTTTATTAGGCAGCGACACCTAAGTTGGTACCAAGCCAAAGTCTACAATTCCCGGGACCTTTGCGACCCGCAAGTAACTTAGTGTTGCTTGGGCTCATGTAATCGCCTTAGTCCCGAGTGACACCCTGTGACGGCTGGCATCACCAACCTATGTCTGGGCCTATCTCCTGGTCTCGCCTTCTTCTCCTTCCCCTCTCCATTCCACTATTTCTATAAGCAATACATAATACCCGCTGGCTTAGGCCTCCGTTCTCTCTCCATTGTGATACTGCCCAATGACTCGGAGTTACAAGATTCAGACTATTTTGCCAACCCTACAAAATGCATGCTTAAGAAGATAATGGCTGTCATTGATGGTGAAGAATGGCGTACAAGATTTTAGGCGTATTTTATTTCGCCCCTTTGTTGGGGTTGCCCGAATTATTATCCCAGAATTTTAGCTAAGGAACTTGGTCGTGATAGAGGCTCAGGTTTATCTGACACCCCTCCGTGTAGCTGCATCCGTAAGAGAAGGGAAAGGATATATAAAAAAAAAAGCGTATAAGGGGAAATTTTACTATTACTATCGATCGCAGGAACTAGGGGTTTATAGCTTGATTAGATTATCTGTTAACAAAATAAACCTCGCATCAAAGATTGATGGCAACACAGCCCTCCTCATCACCCTGCATTTTCAGCACTATTTGAAGAAATTTCTCTAGATCAAATATTAACTTCTACTATGTATAATATTC
This sequence comes from Tuber microsphaerosporum, assembly GCA_003521225.1. Classification (NCBI taxonomy): domain Eukaryota; kingdom Fungi; phylum Ascomycota; class Pezizomycetes; order Pezizales; family Tuberaceae; genus Tuber; species Tuber microsphaerosporum. The sequence continues at coordinate 10,318 of QOVD01002012.1, forward strand.
TACTATGTATTTGTGTTTTGTTTTTGGTTCTCATGATAAGTATTATAGGTTGGTTGGTGAGGGAGTGGCCTGAGTTTTTCCTGTTAGTTGATGCACAGTCAATTTTGTTAAGGCACAGGACTGCATGTTAGATTGAGTCTAGCTTAGGAGGGAAGAAATTGCTTGTGGCAACTGGCAGTGTAATTTCAAACATGGAATGAACTCAAATCATAGGTAATTTGAGTCCAAGTTACAAGGCATCTACTACCGGCCTCGATACCATGGATATTAAACACACTACATCCCCTGTGGCGGTTTCGGGACGAAAGGTTCCATGAATAAGACTGCGCGTACGATCAGGGCTTAATTTCTGGTCTCTTCCTTTCTTCTTTTTCCTCAATAAACACAGGATTTGACTGTTTCGCACGGCCCAAAGGATGATCCAAGGGAATGGGCCATCTGGGTTCTGTGCTCGACTTTATATATCGGTTAGGATACAGGTAACATATAAACATCTTGGAAAGAGCCCCTAGATCTAAGTATGAACAGAGTTCAAGAACCCGCTTCTCTCCTTCTAAAAAAAAAAAAGGTGGGAATATGAACAAAAAGCATTGCCGATACTATTGAACATTAAATAACCCAAGGCCATTCCTAAAATTTCAATCATGCAATATATCCGCCGTAGCTTCTAAGTCTAAAATAAACGTAACCAAGGAAGAAAAAACGAAAGAGGAAAGGGAGAAAGAGAGGAAATCGCTCTCATACATAGGGAGGTGGGTAACTTAGTGTCACTTGTATCTACTCATAAGAGGCAAAAATAGAGGAGGGTAAATAGAAATGGTGTAGAAGAATGAAGACATACGAGGAGTAGGAGATGGGCAAAATAGGGAGTGGAAAATAACTTGTAGCGGGTATTTCTTTGCAAGTTATAGTGGTTCCGAGGTGAGGTCTTCGTCGGGTACGCTATGAGGAACTGAATCGATATAATAGTGACCGAAAACTGAGTTTCATGGAACATATGTGGATACTGGTTCCCACTGGACTGTGGGGATGACGGGGGGTGGGCTGAAGTTGTGGGTGTGTATGTTGCTATGGGTGTTACGTTGGAAAGCTAGGAGTACTTGCGAATGTGGATGATAGGAGCTCTGGAGGATATTAAGATGAAGGGAAATTCTGGCACTTAGAAGGGTACAAAGGCGGCGGGGTCTCTCTACGGCGCTTTAGTGGCCTGGAAGGCTGCGAGAGAGCCGAGTCGGGGGAGGTGTCGGATGTGAGTGTGGGAGCTGGCATGGACGTGGAGGGGGATGCTTCAAGGCGATTCGATGGAGGCTTCTCAGAGTGAGGGAAAGAAATACCTTCCATAACGTCGTGTCTTGGGTCGGAAATAATACGTTGGTTTTGCGATACCTGACCTAATTGTACTCCCTCGGAAGCACTGGCGGCGGGGCCGGAGATTTGTTGGATCAGGTCGATAATTGGTGGTAGTTGGTGACTAGAAGGCCTTGGTTCTAATCCGGGGCTTATGGCACTACTGCGCCTGGCGAGGGCAGCGAGTGGGGGTAGTATCAGGCCATCTCTATGCAAGGAATAGGGATTGACATCTCCTTGCTCAAGGAGCATCTTCACCGTCCCCTGATGTCCAGACCTAGTAGCATATAACATTGGTGTCCAGCCATCCTCGTCCGGCAAACGGAGATTGACGTCCACACCCCCAATGAGTATCTTCACCACGCCCTCGTGACTGTATTCGGCGGCCCATGAAAGTGGTGTCCGGCCATCCTGGTCCGAGGAATCGGGATTGGCATCTACTTGCTCTAGGAGTATCTTCACCACGTCCTCATCCCCACATTCGGCAGCATATGATAATGGTGTCCGGCCAGCCTTATCTGACGAATCAGGATTGACATCCCCTCGCTCTAAGAGTATTTTCACCACGCTCCAATGTCCAGATTCGGCAGCAATTGATAATGGTGTCCGGTCATCGATATCCGGCGAATCGGGATAGACATCCTCTCGCTCCAGGAGTATCTTCACCACACCCTCACGTCCAGAGATGGCAGCATGTGATAGTGGTGTCCAGCCATAGATATCCGGCGAATCGGGATTGACATCCTCTCGCTCTAGGAGTATCTTCACCACGCCCTCATGTCCAGCGCTGGCAGCATATGATAGTGGTGTCCGGCCATCCTCGTCCGACGAATCGAGATTGACGTCCCCTTGCTCTATGAGCATCATTATCACGCCGCCATGACCAGATTTGGCTGCCCATGAAAGTGGTGTCCGGCCATGCTCGTCCGAGGAATCGGGATTAACATCCCCTCGCTCTAAGAGCGCCCTCACTACGCCCTCACATCCAGAGCCAGCAGCATATGATAGTGGTGTCCGGCCAGCTTCGTCTGACGAATCTGGATTGATATCCCCTCGCTCTAAGAGCGTCTTCACTACGTCCTCATTTTGATATGCAGTAGCAGCATATGATAGTGGTGTCCGGCCAACGTTATCCGACGAATCGGGATTAACATCCCCTCGCTCTAGGAGAATTTTCACCACGCTCCAAAGTCCAGATTCGGCAGCATATGATAATGGTGTCCGGCCAGCCTTATCTGACGAATCAGGATTGACATCCCCTCGCTCTAAGAGTATTTTCACCACGCTCCAATCTCCAAATTCGGCAGCATATGATAATGGTGTCCGGCCGGCCTCCTCCGGCGAATCGGGATAGACATCCTCTCGCTCCAGGAGTATCTTCACCACACCCTCACGTCCAGAGATGGCAGCATGTGATAGTGGTGTCAAGCCATCGATATCCGGCGAATCGGGATTGACATCCTCTCGCTCTAGGAGTATCTTCACCACACCCCCATGTCCAGCGTCGGCAGCGTGTGATAGTGGTGTCTGGCCAGTGCTATCTGGCAAATCGGGATCAAAATCTCCTCGCTCTAGGAGCATCTTCACCACGTCTTCATGTCCAGCCTTAGCGGCATGTGTGAATGGTGTTTGGCCATGCCTATCAGATAAGGTGAGATCCACAGCTACCTGTTGAACAAGCAGCTTCGCGAACGCCAAATTTCCGTGTTTAGCAGCCCATATTAATGGCGTGGCACCGTTAGAATCGCGTCCGTTCAAGTTCCATCTTTTCATATCCACCATGGCAATCGCCACTTCTGTGATCCCGAGGTATGAGATGCAGTGGAGTCCAGTAAACCCACCAAGATCGGGATGTCTGCCTTTGTAACGGTCCCACCAATCCAAGAAGTCAACACTCTCCTCGCGAAGGAGGATGTCGGCCGATATGTGATTCGCATCACGTTCAAGATGTGAAATTGCAAGGTGTTTCACAACTTCCGTCGTCTCCTTCCTGGCATGGAATACCCAGTGACACGAGGCATAGTGTAGGAACGGTGTTGTCGACGGGATGGTGTGTAGAGTAGTCGGCAGCTCACAGATTGACCGAAAGTGTAAATATGTGAGGCATATCTCAACCATCATCGAGTGAGTTGTGATGAATAAGTTTGGATGTGCTGCAAGGTACTCTTGAAGAGTGAAATGCACGAGACGAACAGTTGATTCTTGCTCATCAATGGTAACGAGTCCTAAAGTGCAGCTCAACAAGGTCCTTATGGACGGGATATTGTGGACGTTGAGTTCTGTAGTTCCTACTTCCACCGCTAATGCATGGCAGAGCTCCGGAGCCTTTAATAGTCGTTCGCAACGTGAAATCCACATCAGCGCCTCCATTCCAATTTTCGCCTTATTTCCCTTCTGCTCTTTTATGCGACCCAATGTTGTGGTGTATGCGTCGTCCAGACCGAAGCCATTGGTCATCTTATGAAGCGTTTGCCTTCTCTGATGCACTGTCGCATCTTCTAGAACTGCATCCATGATCAGGGAAACAAGAAGAAAACTGGAGACCACTGTTAGCTGATAACCTTTGATTAACTATTTACAGGTGTTACATACGCCTCGGAGATCCTATCCGGAATAATTCTAAGAATTTCGGCCTCCAATTCCGCATCCATTGCATCCGGCTCTGAGTCCTTTTTCAACCTCATAGTAATATATCCCCGAATATCTCTCTCGGTGGGCTTTACGGGGGCTAGGTCGGGGTATCCGGGGAAATTTTTCCCAACTTCCTCACGTATGTGTGGCCTCCCAGTAATGAACAGTCGTGTGTTTGGGCACTCCCGGACAACATGCTGCAATGAGTCCCAAAGTTCAGGTCGATGTTTTGCGGGAAACTCGTCTAAAGCGTCAAGACAGATAAATCCCCGTCGCAGAGATGAGAGAGACTTGACAAGCATGGCGCGGATTTCAGGGAGCCGGAGTGTCCGACCGTCAACCTGTCTTTTCGCTCGTCCAAAGGCCTCCGATATCTCGGTCGGGATGGTTTCCATCGCCGCAACAAGTTGTTTCAAGAGAGCCGCTAATACACCAGGAGCGGATTGCTCTTTATGAGCATGGAAGTCGCAGTACACGCAAGCGACGGCCACATTGTCTCCACTAATGGAATCGCAAAGTTTATCTATTATAAGAGAGCTAGTGTTTCCACACTTAGTACCGCACCCCACTTCAATAGAGATACTGTTACATACCTCAAATATGTCTTCCCCACACCGGGATCACCATAACAGAATAACACCGGATGGACAGCCTTATCCTCCCCTCTATGCCATTTTTCAAACTCGTTCGTTCGGAGAAGCCAGTCTCCTACTTTTTCCATGCGACTCTCACTCACAGCCCGATGCCTTTCCCGAGGTGCCAAGGGTGACAACCACTCCAGAATCTGGTGCCTCTCGTCCGACACCACATTGTTATAACTGTCCCTCACGTTACCAACGTTGGTGTTTATGATAATAGTCGAGTTTTGATATGCGGTAGAACTCATCGCTATCGTTCTTCTTGCCGACAATGGTCGTGGTCTCTGTAGATTAAAGCCAGTTTGGGCGGGGTGAGCGAAGGTCAAAAGTCAAGGCGCTGCTAGCACCACCCCAGTAGCTAGAATTAGGCTGGTTCGCCTTGGCATGTGGATATCAAAAGAACCCTGCCCCCAACCTGGCGAATGAATTGAGTACCGTAGAGCACAGCATGGTTTCCAGCCTTCCCCCCGACAGAGCGAGAAAAACACGCCCAGAACCAACCAACTAAAGAGAACTGCGCCCACCACCCTTCCCCGACAAGTGAACCGAGAGAACCCTCAGCGAGGCTTGGCATTAACAGAAGCGCACCTTCCGTACGAATCAACCAAAACCAGAATATTCTCGTAATTTTCTAATGTTTGCAAACACGGCCGCTATTGCATGCCACCAGGGTATCGAGGCTCCGGGCCATTTCTTGCCCATATGCAATAGCAGCTGTGCTCGAAACCCTCAGAAAATTATGAGCAGTACGTGGAAAAAAATAACCGCTCCTCAATCAACAGGAAAAACTTGGACCACGGCAGCAGCACTCCCCCCACCGACCCCGACTACTATGAAAATCAAAAAAATAAATTTAAAATTCAAATACACAGCTGAATACGTAGTATAAATTAACATTTGATCCGGAGAAATTTCTTTAGGTGGTGCTGAATGTGTAGCGTGATGAGGGTTGCATTGCCGTCGATCATTGGTGCCCGGTTAATCTTGTCAACGCACCACATTCCACTCCGGTGCCAGGGTTAGCCGGTGAGAATAATTTTGGAGGGGTGGGTATGAAGTATGGTACTCGTATATATGTTCTCGAGTTGAAAGAGAAGAAATTTCATCCCCCCTTTAAAGGCCATAATTAGTGAGTTTTGACCTTCCCAGGTGATATCTAGCTAAGTTCGAATATTTGGCTGCGCCGAGTATGAGTATGATAGCCGTAGAATTCGGTGAATAAGGCGCATTTGAAAGTTAGGCGCACCTAGCAACAGGGTAGCGATCATTGGTTGGATTACAATCCACAAATCTTACTCGTAGCTACTGTTCCTCCCAACACAGATCTCGAATAGGGTGCGTGCCTTATTTGCGGAATTCTACTCGAGTACGGTGGCATATCATACCTGCCGAGCCTCGCTGGTGCTGCTGCCTCTCCCTGTCTGACTGAGTGCCTGCGCATTTCCTGCTGTTGCCGCTACTGTCCAGACAAGGATGGTGAAAACTACTCGAGCACTTGCACGCGATGCTGCCATCATACTTTTTTTTTGCTTTGAAGTCTTTATTCTCTTCAGGCTTTCTATGGGCTAATCGCCTCATCTGCCCATAATTACATAAGCCTACAGCCTTTAAACCACGCCCTACCGCGAAAACTGGAAGAAAGTACAAGTGCCATCAATCCCCCACCTAACCATCCCCGATGACGAAATGAATCACCATCGGCACCCCCTCCCCCACCGCATCCACATTCTTCCCTTACATTACCCTCTTCGCCACCTTTCCAAACTTCCCCAGCATTATCTCTATCTATCCTTTCCTTCAACTTCACTATTATCCCTATCAATCGAATCGCCTAGTGTATCTATCACAAGAGAGCTAGTGTTCGAGCACTTAGTTTGGCATGGTATTTTAATAGAGCTCTTTTTACACACCTTAGATATGTCTTCCTCACCCCAGGATCACCATAACAGAAGAACACGGAGTGGACAGCCTGATCCTCGCTGAGCCTCCGGAGATGCGATAGGTCCGGAGGAGTTCCAAACAGAAGCTCATATGGAGTGCGTCCACCAATGCTGTGTGAAGGGCTTCGAGTATGCAAATAGTTTGCTGTGTGAACTGCTTCGGCCCATAGCCCATCTGTTAGCTGAGAGTTAAGGAGTAGTGCACGTGCCTTAGTAACTAGAGTTCTTATCATTCTCTCACTAGTGCTATTCTTATGCTAGGTATAGGGAGAAGAAGGTTCGAATGCTATCCTAGGAGTCTTTAGTATCCCTCGAAACAAAGCATTATCATACTCTCACATTCCATTATCACAGTGAAACTGAGACATTCTAAACTGCAGGAATTGGTAGATAGTTCGCTCACCTAAAGCTGGGAAGAGGGCAGTGATCTCCGAAGAGTTTTTCGTATATAGGTAATAGAGGAATGCAGTACGGTAGAAATCTTTAATGTACAATTTAAAGTAGTGTGCTCTGGTAGGCGATACTGGTAGTATGGGTCGAAACAAATCAGAATGAATCAATTTGAATGGTCTCTCAGTTTGAAAAACTGGTTGTCTAATAATCTTTCTCTGATGATTAGCTTTAATACATACAGCACAGTTTTCGATTTCCAATGTTTTAGCAGGATTTGCGAAATCCGGTACTGGCAAGAGTTGCTTCAAGGAACTAATTCCTAGCAGGCTAAGACGACGATACCAAAGTAGAATATCGTGAGCGAGAGCCTTGAATTTATGAAGATTGTAATTGGTAGAAAGTGCTGAGGTTTGGTGTACTATGGTTGGCTGAAAAGAAGTCAAAATATATTCTCCTTCTTATTAATATGGGATACAAATATCCCTAAGATAACAAAGTCCATTCATGAATGTGATTGGGAACTTAGGGGAAAGGTAAGAGACTAAGGGTAGAGAGTGCGAAAGATTGGGAACATAGAGTACTTCAATGGTAAAATAGTCTTTGGTACTATTCACAGTTGGGTAGAGGAGTATGAACCTAGTCTCAGAGGCCCAAAGTGTGGTATTATCAGCGGTTACTATTTGGACTGGTAACGGAAGTTTCTTGAGTAATTGAAACCTGGCTCGCTTGTGACATTGATGCTTAGCAGCTCCAGAATCAGCAACTTACAAAGAATCAGAGCTGTCTTCAATAGACAAGCTTCTAGACATAAATAAAGCTTGAACGAACCCAACATCAATTCGGCCATCCTGTAAGTTGGCAAAGCTCCACCTGATTCCTTGACTGTAGGATCCGCTAGTATTTTGCCCGTACTGGTTATGTGTAATGCCCTCATTCATTACTCCTCTGCCTGTACCAAATGGTCTCTCTCCTTGTCCTACTCTACTCCCTGTAGCTCTTCTTCTATTCCCATTATTGCCTCATTGAGGTCGCTTATCAGAGGTCTTCTTCCGGCATTTCCGCTCCCGCTATCCAACTTCCTCCAATACCAGCATGTCGGACGAGAATGAGGCAGTATTAACCAAAGAACTTGTCTTTGAAAGCGTTGACCGGAGTTCCTGAACCCAGTAACAGCCTGGTGGATTGTTATTTCTGATGTGTACTTTGCGTAGTGAAAAGCTGGCAATGGTTGAATAGGAATTTGAGGTAGGGTAGTATCTCTACCAGGAATTGGATAATTGAGAACTATTCCACTTGTCTTACCTCGGTTAAGTATTTCTAGTTCATAGTCAAAAAGGCTATTGACTAGGTAGTCTAAGGTATATATTTCGAGTGGCTATCGTGCAATGACATGGAGTACAGGTTTAAACACAGCTGGTACGGTTGTAGTTAACTTAGTATTTACTGTTTCATCTGATGTCTTCTTGTTAGTTCCAGCCAGCTCCTTTTGGCAATCTAAAACCGTTGAAATATACTCATTAATATCATCCATGATTGGTCTTACGTTACTTAACCTCATTGTGACTACTGTTCTTCCTGTACGGAAGTTAGGTGTATTTCCCTTTTCTTTCAATTTATTCAACATTGCCTGTGGATACTGAATACCTTTGATATACGTCTTATTTCATTGTGTACAGTAATTAAAGATATAGGTAATTGCTTTCGTAGAGGTAAGATCAAAGTCACAAATGGCGTGTACTCTTCCAGCTGCAAGACATTCCTCATTCCCAAAGACAATTCCTAATGGTTCTTCCGATTCAAGAACAGTCTCCATATCTGGATGCCAGGTGAACGAGTTTGTTTTACTCAGCTTGGGGATAGATCCATACTTCGACTGGTATTTAGTGGAACCCTGTAAGGGTCTGTAGTCAGCCATTACAAGCAAGCGCAAGAGCAGAAGATGCTTGTGAGAAGAAATGAGAAGTCTTCAGTGATCTTGGTCGTAATCAGTTCGATGGTGGAGGTTAGTACGAGTGGTGCTAGGCTGGGCTCATAACCTATTGAAATGTACTCTAATGTGCAGATCTGGAATGGTAAAGCCTTTGCACAACTTAAACTCCCGGTATTATTCTTAATAGTCATCAACTAGAGAAATGGTCAATGGGCTGAATATATATAGGAATCATCCTTAACATCATTCATTATGGGAAGAAACCTGTTTCTCGTCTTTAGATCATATGTGTTGAAATATTCATATATTTCCTACGTATATTTCATGATATTACTGTATATTTCTCATACTTAGTTTGTGTTTCGGCTGTACCTGTACACCGCTTACATTACTATATATCAGCAAAAAAAACAAGTTGTACTTTTTGCTGCATCCAGTGTATCATGAGAGCTCGGTTTGCATCCTGAATAGATAGAAAGTATCTTTCCGTGCATTCCGGAATCTAACTTTTGGCCAGTTCGCTAGTGGCTGATTCCAACTTAATTGCACTTAGTGGCACTTCCTAGAGTCTGCAATTTTGGGTACATGGAGGGGTTTAAAGTGGTGGAGTCAAATTTTGCTGTCAAAAATTTCAATTATCGATTGGTCAGTCATTTGACATAGTGAAAGTCTGAAATTTTGCATGTAGCTAGAATAAACTAGTAATAAATAACAGTGAAATTCCAAACATCAGATGAGAAATTAACTTACACAAATCCCCGATGATATCCTGAAGTAATAATGAAATACAATATAATATGTCCTAGCTATATCAGCAAAAAAAACCAGTTTGCATTTTCGTCTTCCTATGCATACTTGTGCATTCTGCCTCTTCCTGAAAACCAGTTTTTATTCTGAATGTCGGTTTGCATCTTGATAATGAGTTTTCTTCCTGAGAAAAATGAAATTGTTCAGAGAGAACAACGCGATAGCTTATCTTATAAAGTATGGTTTATGCATCAAGCTTGGTCATATTATCTCATAAGTAATCCTAATATTCCGCTGACACCATCTTAGATCTACACACATTATTTGTGATTTACTGGGCAGGATTTCAGGATCAAACATGTTCGCACTTATGTTTCTTCCATTGTTTTCCTTTATTATTTCTCTTATACTTGGGGGACACACTTCTGTATAAATATGGTGTCTACCGCCCACATCGCTTAGGTAGAATCAAGAACCTGAACTCCAACCAATCTCCTGTACTACTATCTCCCTCCTTGCTTAGCATGCCACGCAACACCCCTCCCACATGTGTAGTCTTATCTATATAAAATAGATTGTCCGTTTGGCGTTCCCATTTCAAATTGCATATGAGACCGTGCCCTTTTTTCTCTATAAGAAATACCCTTACACGCTTTCTCCCAACAGATAATAACAGAACCTTTTTTCTTTAAGAAATAATTCTCAAAAACATTTGTTTTTCCTGAAACACTTGTCGAAACAAACCATCAATTGAAATTAAACATCATAGTGAAACGAAACTTTCTTGGCATTGTTACTCTGGTTACGGAAGAATCTTGGTGGTCAGAATCCTTCCATTTACTTATAAGGAGTCACTACCTCTCCTTTCCTACCATCACTCCAACCCACCTACACCTCCGGTCAACAGCTACCCAAACCACATAGGTATCCACGCAAGAGTGCTAAACTGTTCTTCTCCCTCTGGCTGAATTGTATTGATCTGTAGATCTTTCTATCTCACACTACCTACCTACTATTTGTTACCAAAAACCCAAAAAGAAAATCATGCTCTATCTCTCTCAACCAAGCCTGTCATCTTTTCAACTTACAACTCAACTCGGAGCAATAGACAGTGAAGAAGAAGATGTTCAAGAATCTATTGCCCTTGCCTACCCTCCTCAACCTCTACCGCCTTCAATTACCCCTGGTCTACAACCACCTCGTGCTACCAGTGTCCCGTCTCGTGCAAGTGGCGCATTTGCTCATTTCCCTATATGCGGTTACACTCTGTCCAATAGCCCTGCACCACCACTGCCACCCTCTTCTTCACCACCAGAGTCTCCTCCATTACCACTACCTTGGCCTTCAGGAGATCAATTGTCTACTTCTACTCCTCCTCTAGACCGGAGCAACCACAGTTCCAGATGTGGTATTGCTCCTGCATACAAACTCACCTCGATCCAAAAGCTGACCGGTGCGGAAAACTACCAATCATGGCAAGAAAACTCTATATATATACTTTAATTATTTAATAGTTGGATGATTGAAATAGAAGAAGAGACTGCAGACGATTATGATAACGAAAATGATTTTGATGATGAAGATAATTTTTGCATTAGATACCAGTATGGCAAGACAACTTTCTCTATAATGTTAACACTCCCTGGTTACCCCTCCTGGCCACCTATAAAACACCTAGCAAAATATGGATTCCCCTTGAGGATAAATTTGCTAGATAAAATACGTCCTCCTTCTTCAACCAACTCAAAAGAGATTTCGATTGTAAGTATGATGCTTCGGAACCCATATCCGATCATATGAACCTCTACGATGCCTTATAGAACTGAATACAATTACGCTGCTCTACTTCCTCCTCTACTGACCAATATAAACTACTTTTTGTCTTTAAGGAAGGATTTGAGTCACCTGAGGCTAAGGCAGCCATACTCCTGTGTTCTCTTGTTGTATTAATAAATAATATCATCAATAATCTCCAAACCAAGTAGGACCTTACCTACCATCATGTTTACCACAAACTGTTAGACTTGAAAAGTTCCACATTGGTTAATTCTGGAGATAACAAAATGTATAAAACCGCTGATGTTAAAGGAAGAGGAAATGAAATACGAAGGGACCCTCCCGAAAAGGGTCATCAGCCACCATCAAGGAATCCACCGACTGCATAAAGCACTATCCTACTGCTCACAGCGGTTATAATTGCCCCTTTTTTATGTACAGGGTAATGGCCGGCCCCTTTCTGGATCGTTAATGTAGTTTTTTCTATGTTTCGTCTGGTTGGGTTTTTCTTCTCATGGGTCAATACTTTGTTTGTCTTTCTTTTCGCTTTTATAGGTTAGAGGTTACTCTCCTTGTTCGTCATCCTCGGACGGGTTTTTTGATTTTTTGGGGGTACGAGTTTATGGCAAGTGGATTTCCTGTTGTTTCCTGCTCCTGGGGTTTTGGGGATATACTTCGTTGTCCGCTTAGCCGGCCTTGTACTTCGCTTTTGTTCACGGGATCGTGTGGTTGGGCCCACACCAAAGGGTCTTGGGATAATTGCTTTTTCTGCTGGCGTCGGGGTGGAGTTCACTGTTTTTCTTAGCCATATCGTGAGATGCATGTCTGGTTTGTACCTGTGTAGTAGTAAAACAAATGCAAAGCTGAGATAAAAAAAAAAAAAAAAAAAACCTTCCGCTAACAGCGAAGAACAAACCTAGAATGAGTGTTAAAATCTCAAGGCCACAAACTTGAATAAGAAAAAAGGAAAAGCCAGTAACACGGCTAAGAATGTAAAGGAAGAGACTTCCGAACTGGTCAGTATATTTTCCTCCCTCCGAAGTACTACCAAGAAACCTTCCCACCCTCAATGAGGTATAGATATAGACTCAAGTTTATATATGATAAATGACTTAGATATTGTTATAAACTTCGAACTTGAGAAAGGCACTGTTAGATTAATTGATGACTCCGTAATAGAGTCATGCGGCTATAGAACAGTTAAGATCTTGGCCAAAACATCTACCGGCCATGTTTCTCATGTATACCTTGCATGTTGTCTTTGGGTTCCTAGTTTGGGCTTATGTAACTTGTTATCGAAAGATTCAGAACAAGCAATGGAGGCGAGTATGTTAATACCCTATGCTAGCACTCTTAGAAAGGCATGGCATTATACATGACCATAGCCTCCCAATTTGTATGAATCTAATGGTATGGCTGAATGATATAACTGAACAATAATTACCGCTACTCGCTCTATTTTGACAGGTCTCCCTCTTGCTCTTTGGGCAGAAGCTATCCCAATAGCCGTCTATTATCAGAACAGACTCCTTAACTGATCCGTAGGAAAATTGACACTCCATGAATCTCTCTACAACCAGAAACTATCGGTCAATCTTGTATGCCCATATGGGACCAAATGTTTCGTTCACCTACCAGAGGAGAAAATAAGACCTGGAATGAAACTAATGCTCCAGGCACTGGAAGGATATCTTATTTGTTACACCTTTTCCAATAAAATATTCTGCATATATGTTCATTCAGAATATCAGGTTTGGGAAACTCGGCAGATCCACTGGACGACTAAGACGATAATACTGCTTGGAAAATTAACTATGGAACCACTACTTGCCAAGGAAGCCCATACCACTGTCTATGGTCTACCCCCCATTCTGTCTACCAGCTACAATAACCAAGCCCTCACACCAGGACCACATGGGACAAAAGTGTTTACCAATTGATGAAGGAATAGCCATGGCTGAAAGTCCTCCAGACTCCCTATCTAGAGCGTCATCTTCACCCTTGCCGGAGAGACTAGTGATACTGCAGAGAGCTGCACAACTCGCTATGCCATCTAGGAGGTTTGAAAGCATCTTTAATCGCCCCAGTAGTTGCTATAAGACACAACTCGGTCACAAAGCTGGACTTGCCCATAGTGAAATACCTGACGAGGACCCCACAACCAACCGCCAAGCTGTAAATAGCTTGCTCAAGGAACAATGGACCTCGGCAATGAAAGATGAGATCAATGCACTAAAAAAGAATAAAAACTTTGAAGATGTTGATAAACCAGTTGGAAGAAATGTTGTTGGAAGTAAGTGGGTATTCAAAACCCAAAAGAATGCAGACAGTACCTTGGAAACATGTGGAGCAAGAGCTGTCGCACAGGGATTTTCTCAAGCCCCCGGTTTTGACTTCGAGGATACTTTCACACCAGTCATCCAGTATGAATCACTCGGACTCCTCCTAGTGATATGATCCAGACATAAATGGCACCCTCAACAATTTGACGTCAAATCAGCTTTTCTTTATGGTAAATTAAAGGCAGAAGTTTACATGTGACCGCCACTGGGGTTTAGTGACATAGACAAAGTATGGAAACTTAACTGATTCATTTATAGACTTAAGCAATCAGCGAATGAATGGTATGCTCTCTTTGCCATATTCTTAAACTCCAAGAATTTCACCACATCACACTAAGACCCATGCATATTTATCCACAATTAGCACAACTGTTATATCTTGCTCTACGTTGATGATATCACAATATATTCGGCAGATACCCCCGACCTCACGACTCTCATCAAAGACCGGAAAATAGCATTTGAGATTTCTGACCATGGGGAAGCCTCATTTCTACTCGGCCTACCTATCACGTATATACCAGACGGTATCACTCATATCCAAGAACTTTACATTGAAACTATCCTCTCTTGATTTGGAATGACTCACTCAAACACAGTATCTACAACTTAACCAAAAGGTATTATACCTACAAAAGAGACCAAGGAACAAGTAAAAGAACAAGTTATACAATCCCAATCAATGATAGGATCACTCATGTATCTCGTTACTGGCACAAGACCTGATCTAGCTTTTACTCTTTCATTTCTCGCACAATACTACTCATCAGCAAAATCTATACGGCTCTCCAGGTCCACCAAGGGGGGTTATGGTCCCCATGGTGCACCCTGGTGCCCTGTGGTCCACCGTGGTCCACATTTTTGGTAAAATGTTTGGAAATTTGGATCAGGGCGGATCAGAGTGGACCAGGAGGACCACGGGGACCAAAACCCTCTTGGTGGACCAGGAGCGTTCAGAACCTACGTGGACGCCCCTCCGACATTTTCCTGATACTCTTGCCCAACTGAAGAACACATCAAAGCCGCTAAACACATATTTAGATATGTTAACAGTACTCATAACCTGGGCTTATTCTACTCTCACACCATCATAAATGCTATCGATGTTTATGTTGAGGCAGACTTTGCAGGATATATTGACACTAGGTGATCCACCTCCGGTTACATAGTTTTATTCAATAACTGTTGTATCATCACGTTCTCAAAGAAACAATCCTCTGTCACAAAATAGGCTACAGCAGTAGATTTTTTTTCTGATGTCATATGGTGCTCGCCAAATCCAATGGATACTTACAGGTCTCCATGATCCTCGCTTGGATGCCCCTATTGCTATGCAAGCTGATAATACCAGTGTAAGCTTTCTCGCTGTCAACCCACTGATTAATGTCTGAACAAAACATATCTCTGTCGACTACTTTATCACTCGACAAGCTCTAGGCGATAATTTGTTTGTACTCCTTAAGGTTGAATCAGTCAATAACTAAGCCAATATCAGTACCAAAATCCTAGTCAAGCCAACACATGAGTGAATGGTAACATTATTGGGCTGTAGATAATATAGGGAAGTGTTGAATTTTCCTTATATTTCATATGTATATTTCATGATGTTACTCTATATTTCTCATACTTAGTTTATGCTTTGGTTCCCCCTGTACACAACTGACATTACTACAGCTAGGACATATTATAGTGTATTTCATTATTACGTTAGGATATCATTGGAGATTTTCGTATGTTTATTTCTTATCTAGTGTTCGGAATTTCGCCGTTATTTATGCATGGTTTATGCATCAAGCTTGGTCATATTATCTCATAATTATTCCTAATATTCCACTCACACCATCTTAGATTTAGACACATTATTTCGAATTTGCTTCGCAGGATTTCAGGGTCAAACATTTTCGCACTTATGTTTCTTACATTGTTTCCCTATATTATATCTCTTATACTTGGGGGACACACTTCTGTATAAATATGGTTTCTACAACCCACATCACTTAGGTAGAATCAAGAACCAGAACTCCTACCAATTTGCTGTAATACTATCTCCCTCCTTGCTTAGCGTGCCACACAACACCCCTTGCACTTGCATAGTATTATCCACATAAAATAGATTGTCCCTTTGGCGTTCACCTTTTGAACAATACGCATCATGAGTTCCAACCATGTATACACCTTCAAATTGCAGAGTAGAAAGAAGCCTCGCACATACGAAATAACCGCCCAATAACCAAGACCCAACCGACAATGTCTCACCACCACATATGGTGTAGCCTAATCGGACAGAATGACATAGGAAAGAAACCCCTGTAACAAAGTGGTTGTTTGAGAACAATGGAAGACCTAGATAGTAAATTCAACACCCACCACCAACACTCATTATGGAGCCACTTTATGTAGACTAGTCAGGCACCGGTCCTGACTAGAGTAGACTACTTGATCTGGCCAAGTCCAGTCACCAGCATCAATTCAGACTGACCGACCGGTCCTCCCTCTAAGACTTGACTAGTCGGACCATTCGGAACCTTGGGTGTGACTGGGGCGAAGGAACGAGTGCATCCATCCAAATTTCCTACGTTTATAAAAGATACCCTTGTTCTCTAGGCAGCGCTGGCTAACCGGCGAGACCGATCGCAAGCCTACTTAATTTTTGTTGGATAATGGCCTATAGGGCATGTGGTTATGCACTAGTAGATATGAAGGTTTGCGGATATGCAGGTTTGCCGGTATGCGGCTAGGAGAGAAAAAGGTATAGGGCATGTGGCTTTGTGGTTTACGGCGGTTTGGTACCTAGTTGTGGGTAATTCGTTTCACACCCTATGCCTACCGGCCCAAGGTATTTGTTTCATGGTTTCTTTCACTAGGCACACGGTGGTTGGCGCTTTGTTGGGGCAAAGGCTCTTGGGATTGTGGAGGATCATGGGATATCAATATGCTTCCAGATTGTTGGGGATTTAGGTTGCCAGCCGCACGTGTTTCCTTAGAGTTCGTTGAGTCTTGGGAGAGTTTTTGGTTGTTATTAGTTAGACGGAGATATATGTCTCTTAGCCTGTCATTGGCTAGAGAGCGCACGAGAGCATTATAGAGCACTGGTCCCCCATCTTCCGCCTTTCATCCTAGAGTCTATTGTGTTGCACCTTTTTTCTTTCCTTCATGCTTTTCTTTAGACCGTATGGATTTTAAGCGCTGGGGATCTGTATGGGCTCCGATAGTATAAAGAAAGATAGAAGCTTTGAAGAACTTGCTCTTCTGCATCACCACCACTCAATGACATTGCTTCATACTCTTCAAGATTTCTGCATAATAATGGGAAAATAGCTCGGTATATCAATTTACTTGTGCCGTATACAGAATCAATTTATTCCTATAGTAGGTAGTGGGGCTCTAGATTCTTTGATAAACAGCCTTTTTATTGTAAAGGTCCCTGCGAATGATTGCCTTTATGGCTCAACTACAAAAACATTTAGATTAGCATAGACATAAAATTGGTAGACGAATAAGTAACACCACTAACTTAGTGACAAGCTACGAATGTGGGGGGTGAGGTTAGAATGCTACATGTACAATAGGTTCTGAGCACTGGTAATCCTTGGTGTAGTCGTAAAGGGTTAAGCGCAGGCGTTTGCCGTGAATTTAAGAAAGAAAACGCTTATTTCAACGTCTATTACCTTACGGTGTCGACGGGAGGGAGGACTCTCGCTCCCTAATATAGTATATGGTGGTAACAAGTCCCCCTCGCCAAATTATCAAATCAAGTCAAAGTATCTGATATTCGGAAAAGAGACTCTTAAAAAATATCGGAAAAATCAATAAACCATCCCTACATTCAAAAATTGTGTTTGATGGTTTCCTTTTGTTGCTAAATCTCGGATAACCTAGTAAGGTGGGTTATATAAATGTGATAAATTCTGGGGGTTGCTGGGATGTTGCTGATCATTCGGGAGCCACTGGACCACTCTAGTATCCAAGCAGTTTCTAGAGAACATGCTATCGACATGCCTTTCATTTGATATCACGGGAGTGTGCCGAGGACTCTGGATATCCGGGGAGATACAGGGATCATTGTGGTGATCCGTGAAGCATCGGGATGTGTTAATTATGTTTTACCTATACCCTGCCTTTAGCTTTAGTTTGGTTTTAGCAGAGTGCGAATGAAGCCGTTGGAGCTACCTCCCTTACCCTTCTTACCGAGTGTCAAAGTTCTAAGCCGATCCTCACACTCTACCATCTTCAGCTGAGCTATTTGTTTCCCCACTTCAATGGGATTGACAGGACCTCAGTCCCTCCATAAGAGTTGTGTTAGTAGAAAGCCTGTCCTAGAAAGCGAATACAATCGCTGAGAAAGCTGCACTCTCTAGCAGTCAGCAATTGAAGGTGGCAGGCAGGCGACACCTCCACCCAAACACGATCCTCCCGGGGGTCTGCACGCTCAACCCCGTACTGCACATCTTGGACCGAACATTCACCCCACCGCATGGGGATCTGTCAGGCAGGACCTGCAGGGATCTGTAGGGATCAGTGGTGGGGATCTGTGCTGCCTCACATTCTGAGACATTCTGAACACCCGTTAACGGGCCCGCCGTGTTCCCCGTCCTACGGCCATTAGCCCCGAGCGAAATTCTCTCCTGGACTGGACAGACTACGAATCGTAGTCCGTCCTCGCCCCACCCTCAGGAGGGACGAACTGCCCCGTTGCAAACACTGGCAGTCATCTCCGTAGAGAGTAATTGTGGCCGTTCTCCTCATCCATGAGGAGCCGTCCTAGGACAGGGGCTTGGATAAAGTGTAGAAAAGAGACTTACATACCTCTCAAGAATATATATGACCTCTATGAACGCCTCTAACTACCACTACGTAATCCATATCAGAAATAAAACTTACACAAACCAGGAAACACGAGTGGGGGCATACATCATAAGAAACCATATTTTCGTTCTCAAAGAACACATATTTTCATGTTTGCGTAGGTCCCAGTGCCAGGGTCTTGGTTTTATGCACTAAGGCTTGACCCTACGCAACGGGCCTTAGTTCTATGCAATAGCCCTTGGGCATGTGTACTGACCCTTTACAGTATATACAAACTTGCTTGTTGTTGGGAACGCCAGAGAACCACAGCAGCAAACGAACTCTACTGCCCCAGTGGCTTCCTGGGGGGGGCTGCAAAATTCAATGAATTCATCTAGTGTGTACAGGGGGTTAAGGGTAAGTGAGGCGAACTTGCTCTGGTTGGCTCAGAGACCAATTGACCAACCAAATAGTCAAATATCGGGTACCATTGTGCCAAGAGTTCACCTAACTTTTTTCCATCACGAATTTTCTAGCCAAGATTGGCTGTTTCTATGGTTACACACACGTAAATTTGGCCAGTAAAACTAGAGTTCGCCTCACTTACCCTCCACCCGCTGTACTGAGCTAATTCCATCTAAATAAGCAGCATTGCTAGACAACAAATACAATGGTCAGTGGCGGTGGACGCACTTTCGCTTGTGAAAATTTGGCGTAAAGGTAAAAGTCAGATTGGTATGTGGCTTTCGCGGTGGCTGGGTTTGACTATAAGTAGAGGAGCGCCCTCCCCCCCACACCTTGTTCTCCAACACTATACCACTACTCACAAATCACTTTCAGGACAAATACAAGCAAATTACACAAACCACGAGGTAAGTCCTTCTCATGTCGCATTGTCACTCTTATTGGTTTAAGTATCAAAGACTAACGTGCAAAACCTGTGGAAGACAAAAAGTAGCTAGCTGGGAGTCGGCATTTCACTATCGGCAAAACATCCATCATGGGTTTATACCGTACTTTTGTCTCCACTTCCATTTGTGGCGATGGGCGCTTGCTGATACGGGTTTCGTGTAATAGTATTCATTTCCGCTTATGCAAACCCCTTGAGCACTTTCTCTGCCACTAGCATTACATGTGCCACAATCATCTGGCAAAGCAACTCCAAGAGATTTGATGAGATCAAGGAGGATCTTGCTAGGAGCAAGATGGAACTCAAGGCAGATATTGATGGAGTCATGACGGAGCTCAGACAAGTCGAGTTGAGGCTTACCGCCGATAGTCAGCATGGCCAAAGGATCTCTGTGGGCTCTGCTTATGCAACGATGAAGCGTCTCTCTGGCAAAAGACAAATAAAGAGCCAATGAGTGGGAGATATTGTGAAGGGCGCTATGTTTGATGGCGAGGGCTGTGCTCCTATCAAGGCCGTTGGGGAGGCCAAAAAGGGCTGAGGAAGTTTTAGTTTGGAGTGGATCACAGGTTCAATTTCCTTATCAAATCCATTGTACATTCATGGCAATTTGTTAATCTTACAATCATGTTTTTGATTTTCTACTATAGATAGTTTACTAGCGGCTATGGAGGGGATTATCAATAGAGCCTATTCTGTGCTACGATTAGTCTTAAATAAGGCCTTTATAAAACTGTAGTTATCCGTGCCGAGTAAGTTTGTGCTCATCCTTGGCAGATTCCGGGTGTCTGGGGTGGCTGAAACCCTCCTTCATCTGTGAATGCAATTCCTAAGTAATATCTGTGCACTCTACAAGGGAGAATAGATTCACTGCTCCCAGCCACCTAGTCCGTCTGTCTTCAGGGTAGGAGGGGACGGACTGCACCTGGGAGGGTTAGGACCGGACGGACTGTAGGTGACTAGGCCTAGCGCTTGGACCTTTGGCACTAGCCGAAGTTGAAACGATGCGCCTCGGAACCAATCAATTTAGCATCACGAGACATCATTCGTGCCATCCCCAGCAGTCCCTGTGGTAAAATATTTTCATTTAATACTAAACTACCATTTACCCCTCTACTTCTTGTGAAACCAGGGGTCTAATAAACAACAAGATAGTACTAGCGACAACTATAGTACTCATGAGCCTAAGGGCATCATCTTGACATCTATATATTAAATTTTTGGTATATTCTCTATGTATAATATTTCATAATACTACTGTGTATTCTCATACTTGGGTTGTATTTCAGTGTAATGATCCTCTCTCATGGATGATAGTTGCAGCCTGTAAGAACTTCACTTGTCTCGCTTCACTACTCTGATAGCGGAACACTCATGCTCCTATCATGTAGTTGAGATAACTGAAGAGATACTTGTTTTCTTGGCTGGTATCGTAAAAGTAAAGACATTGAATTCAATCTATAAGAATGTACTTAGATAGTTGCATGAAGAACTAACTACCTGGCCATTCAGAGCCCCCATATATCGGTGTTCCTCCTACAACTCTAGCCCTAGTGCCTCATACCCTTTTAGTCACAAGCATCAGCACAAAAACAGGCTCCTGCTTGTGCCCCCTGTGGTGGAGGTTTACATTTTGTTGAATTGCCTGGATCCTAATTGCAACCTCAAAAATCCCGTAAGTTATAGTTCAAAAGACAATATTAATCATATTTTCTGCAAAATATGAGGTATTTTTATCAATAACTGATAGACCTTTTACATACTGAAGTTGAAAATTTTGAGCCAATAATATTCAACTTTGATATGTAAAAGGTCACTGAGTTAAGGCTAAAAATAGTTCCAATTTTACAGAAATTAAGATTAGTATCTCCTCTTTCAGTCAACTGACAGGCACTATCAGGATTACACAGGATTACACATGATTCATCAAAATGTAAAACTCAGTTATATGGCTCCACAGGGCTCTCAGGCATGAAACTTTTTTTTTGCTCATGAGATCTCATCACTTGTAGTGAGTCATAGTGTGAAATCCATCATCTGACTCCTATGAGTCAACCCCATAACCTATCTCAACCAATCATAATCCAAATAACCAATCATGTGTGCAGCCTATATCATATGCATGAAACCCATAAGTCATAATGTAAGCCATGTGCGAAAGTCATAACATCAGATAATCACAATTGTGAGTGATGTAAAACCATTATCCAATAACATAATAATAATGACATTACATATGCCAGTCATGGAAAATCTGATCACAAACCTATTAATCATAAAAATAAGTCATGCGAAATCATATCCTTACTTATTCAGCTTCGTGACATTTAGCTCCATCCGTATACCACTTATAACACCATAGTTACAATATATATTATGGTAATTTATTATTTATTTCAAGATAATATCTGCCGATTTCTATATGGTTATTTCTTGCCTGGTGTTCAGGATTATATGGTTGTCTATGCATCATTTATTTCTCTTTCTTAGTTATATTATTTTATAATCTTTCCTAATATTCTGCCTACACTATCACTGAATTATTCATAATATTTGGGATTTCCTTGGCAGGATTTCAGGGTCCAACTATTTTCACACTTATATTTCTTACATTTGTTTCCCTATATTTGTCTTCCTTATATGGGTTTCCACTTCTGTATAAATATGGTTGTTACTCCCCACCTTGTTCAGAGAATTAAGAACCAGACCTTCTACCAATCTACTCTGCCACTATGTTCCTCCTTGCTGAGTGTGCTCACCACACTCCTCGCTCCTGTGTAGTATTATTCACATGGAATAGATTGTGGATTTGGTGTTCACATTTTGAACACCATATACTCAAAGGTATACAATGAGGCTAACTACTAGTAACTGGATCCATAGAAGCCACAGTTTCCAACAATATTTGTGAGAATCTGTATGTTTTCAGCCACAGAATGGCAGACTGATTGACCTCTCCTAATACATAGTACCCAACACAGCTCTCCTATACTGTAGCTGCCTTCCTCGCACAACTCCATTGTACGCAAAATAGTGATGGGAAAATGAACAAAGAAAAGTTTAAAGAACAAGGATTTCAGAGTAGCATATCGGACCAATATTTATTGGAGTACATTGCATATTGAATAAGTTGTATGGTAAGAGAGCAGTCACGGTGATGAAGTATGCTGTAATGGAGTATGTATATCGGATGTCATGTCAATAGCGTATTTGTCTTCTATAAGTAGAAGGGCTCCTTTCCTATAGCAATGCAACAAGCAACGAATATTTCAACAGGTTATGAGCCCGGACTTGCGCTGGGAAATCTCTACACTTTCCAAAAAACAAAAACCCTCTCCTTTACTTTAATACAATACCATTAGAACACTTTTCTGAAACAATCCAAAGCCAAACCGATGGTGTCTACAGAACCAAGTATGGCAGCCCACCGAAGCTTACCAGCTTCAACTATCGTCAATGGGTCCGCAGCATCCAAATATTCCTCCGTGCTGAAAATGCCCTTGCAATTACCCTTGGCGAAGAACTTGAACCACCAGTTCAGTAAGTCCAACGCCATTCGGATTGGATTATGCGTGAAGGCAAGGCCTTAGCTATCATCTACAATTCCCGTACAATGGCTACTCAGGAACATGTAGAGGATGTTGATGGGGCTAGGGCTATATGGGATATGCTAAATGAAAAGTTTGATAGCAACAACTCCTGAGCAGGCTAACTTGAAGTTCGGAGAAGCTTTAACCAATCCCGTGTGCAATCTGGACAAACGATTGAGGACTACATTGCTGTACTCCTAAGGTATAGGAAAACGTTAGCTGAAACCAACAATGCCCTCACCGAAGAAACCTTTAAGGCGCATTTACTCTCCAACCTTCCTAAGAGCTATGACAACTATGTAGATATCTTAATGGAACAACAAGACGAACATACTATTGATAGCCTAATTCAAAGGCTCCTTGAGAGAGAAAAGACACTCCAGTCTCGCCTAGGGGAATATACATCTGCAAACACCTATATGACTTCAGGTAGTGCACTTACTGTCAGACAAGCAGTAAACCATGGAACTTCAAACCCTAGCTTCAGACTCGCATCTCAGATACTATTCAAAAGCAGACGTGGAAGAGTATACCGCAGTAGGAGTAGCGCTAGCCACCCACCTTGGAGAACGAGACATGGAGGAGGAGGTCGTAGTATTAGTGGTACATGGATAGGAAGAGGGATGAAATGCTGGCATTGTGGTAAAGAAGGTCATTGACAGAGTGAATGTCGCACACTGAACAGGGAAGGAAGTGCAAAATCCAAGATAAGAGAGCAAGTAAGAGAGCTGGATAGAGGAGTGAAGAGTTCCGCAGATACAAGTTATGTGTCAATGGCAACCTCGGACGGGTATGCTCTTGCAGCAAAAGCAAGCATAGTAGCTTCTGCTGCACTAAATCAACTCTAGATAGTGGACTCGGGTGCCTCCAACCATATTACAAACCAACGGGAAGACTTTCTCACTTACAAGTTATTGAATCAACCTCAAAGAATCCATTTCGGGGATAATAGCTGGGTCTTAGCTATCCGAATTGGAAGTGTCTGCCTTTATCTGGTTGAGCAGGACTGCCATATCATGATTGAAGCACTACATGTACTTGCGATGTCCTTATCTTTGGTATCTGTTGGTTGCTTGTGTGCCATAATGAATGTATCCTTTAATGAGCTTACTTGTCAAATCTCTCGAAGGCATCAGCAAGGTCCAATTGCTTCCTTAGCACCTCTTGATGTATCAACTGGTCTCTGGAAAGTTATTGGAGGCCCGGTTGACCAGGGCCGCATAATGTGCGTAAATCTATCCGCCGCAGGACTAGCAACTTCGCCTACCCTCGAAAGATGGCATCAGTGCATGGGCCATCTGAATATCCGCGCGGTAAAGGCACTAATTCCTATTGCTAATCGCGATAGTAATGATACATTCAGCAAGGCTTGTTTTGTCTGTATCTATACCAAGCAACAACGCAAGTTTGCCCGTATACCTGTCCAGCGGGCTAGTGAACCCTTTGAGCTTGTTCACTTGGACTTGTGTGGTCCTATCGCCGTTCCCTCCCATGGGGATGCACGCTACTTTATAGTATACATTGATGACTATAGCCAGTACACTTGGGTCTACTTCCTTGCCGATAAATCATCGACTGCAATTACCACCAAATTCCAGGAGTTTACTTCCTGGATATGGACAACCTTTAAGCATCTTAAGTTTAAGATTTGCCACTTCAGATGCGATAATGGGAAGGGTGAATATAATAACTCTCTTTTCCATGGCATCTTACAAGTTACAGGTATTCAGTATGAACCTGCTCTACCATACACTCAACATAAGAATGCTGTGAGTGAGTGAATGATCCGAATGATTACAACAAAAGCCAGGTCCCTTCTCCAAGACTTATCTTTAGGTGCAGAGTTTGGGGCAGAAGCTATTCAGACAGCAACATATCTACATGCTCGCTCACCAATCTAGGCGAATCATGGAAAGTCGTCCTATGAGATGCTCTATGGCCTGGTACCAGAACTACGCCATCTGCGAAGCTTTGGCTGCCTTGGGTATAAGTTGATACCAAAGGCGCAGCGAGCAGAAAAGAAATTTGGCCGAAGGTCACAGGAATGTATCATGCTAGGCTACGTACATAATATAGCGAAGATCTGGAGACTGTGGAATTCAGAGATCAAGAGGGTCATTCAGGCCTAAGATGTGAACTTTGATGAGGACAAGATTATTAGTGTGAAAACTAGTGATGAGAGAAGCACAGATGTGCTAAAGGCTGTGATGCCTGAAGGAGAGGGTTCCGTCTGAGATGACGAAGAACACAGCATGAGTGATCTTGAAAATGAGAGTTCTGTTCAAAGAGATGAAAGAGGAAGTGGCAACTGTCTAAGCGAATCTAGTACTATAGATAAAGAAGCTACTACAGTCTACAGAAAGGAGAATATCCTTCAGGAAGAGAGGCAAAGTGAACTTGAAGTCAAGGAAGAGGAGGTCAATACTACTGGAAGGCAAGAGCAGTTAAGAGTGTCACAGAATATGGGCACTTGTGCTTCCTCCACTCCAAGTTCTACTGAAATACTCTGTACGAGTATGAATGGTTGTTGTCAAGGGAAGCACAAAGCTAGGAGCCCTCATGGTATTTGTAACATGTGTACATGTTCCGGCAGCATTACACAGGCGGCAGCGATGGATTTACTATGTTTAGTTTAGTTGGATTTATGTTTGGTTTTATCTCACCTCCGGTATTGATTAGGATACCGGCAGCTTGTTATGTGTTTAGTTTCTTTGGTTGGAACTTATCTGTTTGAATTCCGGAAAGGAATGGTCATGTATACCGGCGGTAGGCAGCAGGCTTTGTAGCGGTGAGCTATGAGTCTTTGAGACTCCGACAGGACTACAGGATTCCGGTGAACTGTACACTCACCGGTAATGATCGTGGTTGCAGGATATCTGATTACTGAAGGATGGGAACAACTCATGTATTTAAGAACCGTCTCCTGGCTAGCAGGAGACAGAGCAGACTTCAGCGAGACGCCTAGATTAAGAATATACTTGGTTGAACGGCGATCCTTTGTTCCCTACGCTCTCTACCTGATACTCTTCTCCCTTCGCCTCTCCCGAAGCCTCCCTTGAGCCCAGCGCTAGCGGGACTACTGCCGGTCTCATTGTATTTAGTTAAAACAGGAGTAAAGCTGTTACATTTTTTTCACCTCAGCAGGTGAAACCAGGTTCTTTGGATTGAGAACCATCAGGTAGGACTGATCATCCTTCCTTTCTTGTTAACTAGTTAGAAGCAGGAGCGGCAGGGAAAGAAATTCCTGGCTCAGTGCAGCATCCAAAATAGCGGAACGAAGGGAAAGAAGCACCACAAGATCCGGCAGGATCTACGGACCCTTCCAACAACAAGTTCCAGCACAAGAACCCACACCTGGTCCTTCATCACCGGCAGTAGGACCGGAAGCACACAACCCTTCAGAAAGCCAGTTACTTCCTGGAGACCTTGATACAGACTCAGAAGAAGAGCGACAAACAGAAGACCTACTACAGAGAGTAGCCTGAGATTCAGAAGCAGCAGCAGCAGCACTTGCAGCGACTCTCGCATCTGCATCAACAACACCTACTAGGAGACCAGAACTTCCCAGAAGGCCTAGCATCCTGGAACAAGTACTCAGAACAGGTACATTATCACAACAAGACTCGGGAAGCCAGACGCCACCTGGAGCATTCCCAGACACACCCGAAAGACCTAGAGGACGAACAAGGGAACCTGATCGACCAGACCCAACACCACCTCCACCACCACCAGACCCAGAACCTGCAGCATCTATGGCTGATGCAGGACCATCAAGAAAACCAAAAATAAAACTTCCCCAACCATCGAAATTTACAGGAGAAGGAGAATACCTCAAACCTGATAAACTCAAGAGATGGTTTAGAGCAGTAAAGAAGTACCTATCAAAGCACGATATCAACGATGATACAGAAGACGTGGTAGATTATTATGGATCCTTTACCGAAAAAAGAGCACACACAGCATACATGACACTACTAGACGAGTGTGATGAAATTGATCCCACATTGGAACAATTCAAAGCTAGATTCAAACAGCTATTCGAAGCCTCTACCAATACCGATGATGTATACCAGCAATGGCAAAAGATACAGCAAAACTCAGGAGGAAAGTCCAAGCGAATATCTAAGATAGCAGGAGAGCTAGCAGACCTCAGAGGCGCATTACCCAGAGACTCAATCTCAGATTATGCCCAGAAACAGAGGTTTATGGACGCTATGGACTCTAAGCTACGAAGGAACGTTGAACCACAAATCAGGCCAGAAGACACTTGGGATCAGATAGTGGCGCTAGCGGAAAGATATGACGCTACTATGTACAAGACCGGAGCCTACAAAAACAGCGGTGAAGGCAGAACCACTCAAGGCAACAAACAGAATAAACCGAAGAAGGAGAACACTCCTAGCCAAACAACGAACACCACGAACAAGGGGAAAGGGAAAAGCCCAGCAAAGAAAAAAGTTTACAAGAAATCAAA
>QOVD01002014.1:0-13339 GCA_003521225.1 Tuber microsphaerosporum
AAGGCCCTGAAGGGAAGGGCCCGGCTCCTGCTCCTTGAGGAATGGCGCTCTCACCACCCTCCTCCCTCATACTACACCTACCCCCTCCAACTGTCCCCCCACCCCTTTATGGGCCTCGGGAAGTTCATGGCAGGCCGCATCCACCAAATGAGAGCTCAGAAAAACTACCTCGCTGCCCACCCAAGGTGGTTTGAGGCAGACCGCCACCCCGACTGCACCAGATGCGGCCAGGAGGCCGAAACCTTCAGCCACGCAATACTTCGCTGTTCCTCCTCATCAGACGACAGACACTGCCTACTCCAAGGCGTGGATCGAGTTGACCAGGAATCCCCCCTTTGGACCTCGTTGGACCTCCTCCTTTCACTGTCAGTGTTTATTAGTGCGGCAAGAGTTAACTACCCCCCGGGCCTTGCCCCTTCTCCGAGTTTATTTTCAGATATGATGTTTCCTTCGTCACCTGTTTCCGTTGTTAGGATAACTTTTGACTCTTCTCCACCACGCCCCATTTAGGGGACGTGAAATTTTTCGGGTAGGTTGGCTAGTTAGTTTTTTTGACTAAGTTGATGAAAGTTTCTGCAGTTATGTTTCTTTAAAGGACGATGGGCTTCAGTTGGAGCTCGGTTACGTGGAGATTGATTAGTTTTCTTTTGTAAATTGCGTTTGGATTTAAGGTTTTGTTTACGCCATAGCTAACGCTGCATGCGAGTTCTTGTACCTAACAACGAATACATGATATAAAAAAAAAAAAAAAAAAAAAAACGTGTTAGGGGTAGCCATGAACCATCTCCTCTACACCTCCGGCGATTGAAATCTCAACACCATGAGAATCATCGTCAACCACCCTCCCCCCTCTCCCCTCTTCTGATGGCCTAGTTGCCTAGGAGGGTGACGCTACAACCCCCCTCTCCCCTCTGTTCCCCTTCTGATGGCATTGCTCTCAGGCAGTCTTTGTCTAGGGGGTTCACAGTCGCTCTTCTCCCCTTCCCTGCTTTCGCTTCGCTGCACTCGCTTAGCGTTTGCACACGGTCGGCAACCCCTTTCTCGTCAATGGCCTTCTGCAGTTTCGGGCTATCGGTGAAGTAGTGGCCCCGGTGGCTCTGCTCCCTGGTATTGCACTATCTCCTGAGAACTCTGTTTGGTACGGTCGGCATCGTCGAAAAGCTGTGATCTCACTTCGGTCGGTCGGTCTCGCACTTCTTGATTGGGTCTACCCCTCCGCCCTCCTCTCCTCTGGCTCTGGCCACCCTCATTTTCTCGGTTCGTCCAGTTGCTCTGTTACAGCTACAATCCGCTCCCTGGCTGGTACCCTACTACTAGGTGGCTCCTCTCGCCCCCCTCGGCACTCCTCCCCTGGGGTCCCCTCCTTGCGTGGCTCGAGCCTCGCCTCCTCCTCCGGGTCCCTGTCTCTTCTGATCTTCTGGCCTTGGGATCTGTCATGGCTGAGTGCGTGGCAGTGAAACTGGTTAGTTGTATGGGGTTCATACCTACCGCCTCTGCCCCTCAGGGCATACACCTCTTTGAGTCTCGTTTTCCGGTGGGTCCTTAGAGCATCTTCTTACGCCACACGTCTCTGCCGAGCCGGCTCGTCGTATGGATCTCCTGCTGGGATTCCTTCAGCCACTGTTGACGGCCTCTTATGGTCCGGGGATCATTACCCCTTGTGTGTGCTCAGGTCCGATGGTATAGCCTACGGTTTGGTATTGGGGGTTTCTTTCATGCTGGGCTTGAAGTCTTCTTTGTTGGTTCATAGGTTTCTCACTGTCGTTTTGGTTTTTCTCTTGGTGGGCTGCACGTCTATAGAGGTTTTTGGTTCAAAGTTTTCTGGCCTGTTGTTTCCTTTGTAGTTTCTACCCATAGTACCGGACTTTGATTTCTACCTCTACACAAAGTAGTTACGATGTCGGGCAGGGTCAGAGGGTTTTAGCATCGGGCGCACAGGATGGACAGTGGTTGGAGGTTTTTAGCTTTCATACCTAGCAGTTTTAGTTAGCTTTCGTACCTAGTTAGTTCTTACTTAGTAAACGAATTAAATCTATTAAAACAAAAAAAAAAAAAAAAAAAAAAACCGTGTTAGAGGTAGCCGATAGTGGGACTATAATATCGGACTAAGCCTGAGTAGGTGTCTTCGGAGATTTGTATAAGAAGGCTCATGGGTAACTATCTCTCGTGAGAAGTAATTGATGTAATAAAAAGAAAATTGAGTAAGATAAAGATTTATAGCGTGATAACATTTTATATTGATGAGATCTCTTCTCCGGTGCTTAATGATTTTGTGTAGCAAGGGAGGAACTTCGATATTTATATTCCGCGTCTGAGTGTTCGCAGGCTAACTGATAACTACTAACTAAAAAGTGCGAACACTCTCTGACTCTGACAACTGTTCAACTACTTGCTTTGCATTATGAAGACATTCACTATTCATCTAATCGTGAGGGTGTGTCATTCTCTTCAACGATAGGTGTGCAGAGTTCTCATAGCCCAATAGGTGCTAGCGTTATTACTTTCTTCACCGAGCCATGTAAGGAGTGGCCAACTTCTTGGTTGTCAGACAATTCAATGTGCATGAGTTCTTAGACTGCATGCGCATCAGGTTTCAGGATGACTCTTGATTGCAATCGCACCTATGGCTAATTGCGCGCAATGCCTCTCCCTTACTGACTGACTCTGAGTGGGACTGTTGGTCTCCACTATGCGTACTAGTGGCTAATTTCCTCATGGGAAGACTTCGCCTAAGCGTCCACTCTTTTGTTTCCCTCAGCTCTCATAACTTTGAAGGCCTATAACTTTATGCGACGTCGACCGATTTGGTCCGAACCACTTGCATAATTTTCGCTAGGTTTTCTTCTCATATATCCTGCGAACAGCATCCGGTCGGACGGACGGCCGCGACGTAGATGGTGTTATTGCAAGTGGTCCATGGAGGGACATTCTGGAGTGCGAGTGCAACTACCACTGGTGCGGCAACGAACGTAGTGCTCCAATGTAGGGGCCGTAGGAGTATGATGGCCGTATTTTTGAGGTCTGTGCGCAGGGGTCTGTGCGCTTGGAGGTTAGTGCGCTGGATTCCAGTATTCCATACATGAGCTTCCAATGTGCCTAACAGACCGACGAGTAGTTCGTTCCTCACACAACCATCTAAGTACTTTCTTATACTATCAATTCGAGTTATCTTTACTATCACGATTCATCATCAAAAAAATACAGTTTGCATTTTGGTCTTCCTGTGCATCCTGGCTCTTCCTGAAAATCAGCTTGCATCCTGAACATCAGTTTGCATCCTGATAATGAGTTTTCTTCCTGAGAAAAATGAAATTGTTCTAAGAGAGAAACGCGTTAGCTTATCTTATAAATAGTAGTTTATTCTAGCTACATGCAAAATTTCAGACCTTCACTGCCAGTGTATCAGATGACTGACCAATCGATAATTCAAATTTTTGACGGCAAAATTTGACTTCCCCACTTTGAACCCCTGCATGTACCCAAAATAGTAGACTCTAGGAAGTGCCACTAAGTGCAATTAAGTTGAAATCAGCCACTCGCGAACTGGCCAAAAGTTAGTTTCTGGGATGCACAGGAAGATAGTTTTCATATATTCAGGAAGGAAACAGGGGTCTCAGGATGCACAGGATGCAGAAAAAAGTACACTTTTTGTTTTTGCTGATGTTCCCGGCGAACAAAAGAGAAGTGTCTCTTAGCCAATTCTCGACTACACAATAGGAGCAAGTGTGTTTGGCTATCAAGTAGTGTACGAGAATCTCGGGAGTTGTTACTTGCTGCAAGTGTCGCCCGGAGGGAAGAATCGTTACAACCCAGGTTGTTTCAGCCGCTCCTATACCTATTTTCCCTAGCTCTTTAAATAGTGGGATACTAGTAAAGTAGTTGTCCAGGACAAGATTCCAACAGTACTCTTCCAGTTGCAGAATGGCCAATTGATATACAGTAGAAGCAGTAGGGGTTAAATGATCTAATCTAATAAGGTTTATAGTACTATACAATAGTGAATACAACAGAAATGCGTAGGTATATCCATGAGAGCACAATGCAAAGACCTTGTAACCTTGCTTGATTGGCTTTTTTCATCTTCACCATATGTACACTGCGGCTACAAAATCTGATAATAATTTCGTCAATTGCTACCTTGGTTCTTGGAGTATAAAACCATCGAAACTGCTGTTAAAGTTGACTAGCTAAAGGTTCTAGCTTATAGTACCAGTTATTGGTAGTAAGCTCAATCTGGAGGTCTGAGACGTGGAAGTATCGCTTGATTTGTCTAAATCGATTGAGAGACATACTACTTCTAGGTACATTGTAGATATGTTCCTGAGTCAGCCGGCGGTACTGTCGCAATGGCTTTTTGGAAATCTGATACCCGCCAGCTCATGCTGGCTTATTCTAATGCAGAGGAAGGGTCGGCTCCCCGTGAAACCCCATATTTATGATTATACCAAACCATACTCTCAACTCCGGTGCTGTTGTCTCCATTCACTCTCGCTGCCATCTTCTCATATTTTGCTCTTTCAAAACAGACTTTTGTCCCTCTTGCCACAAACCCTTTCTCCTTGCTACCACTTCCCACTTGATCGAAGCAGACAGATTTGTATTTACAGCAAGTTCTTCAAACATTTCAGATGTGAAAACAGCGAAAAGAGGGAGAATGGATCATTTTCACAGCCCTCAGGAAGATTGACCTACACAATTAAACTCTTATTATTAATATTACATTCTCTTTTATTACAAAACCAAACTATCATACCTGTGCGCTATGCTCTGGATGGGCTGAATGGAAGGGTTGAAATTCAAGTTGAGGTAACTCCAGAAGAGTCTTTGCATCAACCTGGGTTCTCCCAGCAATTGTGCTTCTTCTATTAAGAACCAACTTTCCACCAGAAGGAGGTCGGCTACTGTCTCTGATCCCATCCTATTTGCATCTAGCTAAACTCCTGCAGCTGGTGGCTGGAGTTCCCCCGTAACTGATTTGGCCAAGCACCGCAGCCGTTTCAGTAGGCTATTAGATCTTGGAATATCTGTCTGTTGACTGACATTTCCAGACACTTCTGCAAAGGCTTTTCTCTTTGATGACATTGCAAATATGGCTGCAGGAGGAGCAAGTTGAATAGTTAGCCATTAGTGTTGCCGAGGTGAGGTTGAGAACTATCAGCATGCTTAACCAGATACAGTTAGTGTTCAATATTCTAAACTGGACTGAATGTCTCAACAAGCTATGGGATAGCAGCTTGGTACTGTACTTGCTATATAAGGAAAGTCTAGAATTGAATTCGGAAAGTGGGCAACTTAAAAGTAGATTTCTGATCTACAGAGATGCTGGGCCTCTGTACTCGTAATTTGAGTGTAGTTCTATTTAATATTTTGTGAAAAGGCCGTTCGCGTCAATAACTGCTTGACATCTTGTGGCATGCTACCTACAAGTTCCCTAATTTCATACGGTCCAACATTTGCCCAAGCCTCCTTTACTGCATCCCATAGTCTATTATATGACATATTTTCTGAAAAATTATCTTGTAGATAATTCTTCATAGTATGCTATACTTTTTCAGTGGTATTTAGATCAAGTGAGAAAGCAGGCCAGTAAATGACTTCAATCTCTCTTTCTTAAGGCTCAGTTCTTGTATCTCCAGCTGTATGCCGTGATACTCTATCTTGCATAAGTTTTAAATTAATGCCATCATGATAACATAATTCAAGGTACTCATAAATGATACTATATGTGCATAGTAGCTCTCAGAATTAATTGAACCCTAATCGTTTTCCCAAAATATTCCAGACACTTGTATATCTCTAAGAAAGCAGTTATGGCCTCCCAAAATATCAATCCTCACTTCCTTTGGTGTTTTTTTACTATTCAAGTAGGGTCCCACCCTTCCCCAGCTCTTCTAGTTACTCAAGTTCTGGTATGCCTTCCACCTCTAATCCGAGTCTCATCAGTCCATAAGTTTCAGTACCACTACTGCTAAGTCTAGTTGACATGTGCATAAGCCCATTCCATCTGTATTACTCCATTTCTTTCGGTGATCGGAGGTTTCCTTATCGCTAACCGCCAGGGAAAACCCTTCCTCATTAAGGCTGCTCCAACCGCCTTTTCCCCCACTCTGAGATCCAACTCTACTCTCATAATTTGTCCTTATTTATACTTTCAATCAACAGAGTTAAGGTGCCCTCATGCATAAATCAAAGTTACAAGTCAGAAGGTCTCAGCTGTGGCAGTCATGTCTAAGGCAATGCTTTAGAGAAGTAAGAAATATCCAATGACACAAACTTCTGACTGTAAAGTAATTTTCTTGCCACCCATATATTCGCTAGACATTCCAACTTCTAACTTCTAACTTTTATTTTTATGCACGACATGGTGACTCTAATAAGATATCCTACTATCAGCTAGCTGCTCATAGGAAAGCATTCTATTGTAAGAGGACATACCGACATATCCAATAAGGTCCTCAATTCAGGCTTGAGTAAGCACTGAGGCACGTCGGACCCAGGATCGCTTTGTTGAAGTCGTACAAGAGGTACAGGCATACTGGATTTGCCTTCTTGTAACATCAGTTTGTTTTTGAATTTTGTTAGAAACACTCCTCACTTATATTACACATCAAGTAACAACTCTTATCTTATCTTTATCCAATAAGCAAGATGTACACATCGTAGTATTATTGTGAACTAATAATACTTGTCGCGAGTATTCTCTCGATGAGACTATCAGTTTTCAATTATTTTTCCATACCTTTCAGGGTTTCTTATCTCTAGTGAGATAAGAGGTTGAGGTATATACTCAATCGTCAGGAAAGAATCTTAAACAGCACAAAGGTATTTTGATTATATAAAG
Organism: Tuber microsphaerosporum; assembly: GCA_003521225.1. NCBI lineage: Eukaryota > Fungi > Ascomycota > Pezizomycetes > Pezizales > Tuberaceae > Tuber > Tuber microsphaerosporum. The sequence continues at coordinate 6,842 of QOVD01002014.1, forward strand.
TATAAGTAGGAAATAACAGGAAATAGTTGAGTAAAGAACTAACTACCCTCTTACCCTACCGTCCTTATAGGGTTCTTTCTGCAACTGCTTAGTCATCTAAAATAATACTATTAGTCCCAATCATGACTCATGTGAAATCATAACATCATATAACTCAATCGAGTCATTATAAAATAAACAACTTAAACAAGATATGAGTAACACAAATCCTGTAAAGTTTGTAGATTTTCACAAGATTTACACTTACAAATCTTAAGGTTTTTGGTATTTCACACTATGACTACATTTTGGTCATGGAATTTCACATATGAGTCAAGTACGACACATATCTTGTTTAGGTTGTTTATTTAATAATGACTCAGTTGAGTTATATGATGTTATGATTTCACATGATTCACGATAGAGACTCATAAGTATTATTTTGAATAACTAAGCAGTTGTGAAAAGAACTATATAAGGAGTGCAGGGTTGGAGAATAGTTAGTTCTTTACGCAACAATTCACTGTTATTTCCTACTTATAATTTATACAATAAATCTACTTTACACTCTCTTAAGATCTTTGCTGAAAGACCGAGTAGATACCTCAACCTCTTATCTGACTAGTAGATAAGAGATCACAAGAAGTATTAGAAGACGATTAAAAACTTCTAGTCTCAACGAGAGAATCCTTGAAACAAGTATTTTTAGTTCACAATAATACTACGAAGTATAGGCCTTGGTTATCAGATAAAGATAAGATAAGAGTTGTTACTTGTTGCACGATATAAGTAAGGAGTGTTTCTAACAATTTGTAACTCACTCTACATAGTCTTTGAACCTAAGTAGTTGTGAGAATCAAAGCACATGATATAAAAACCAAATAAAAGACTGCCAATTAGTTTTTCATATAACCATATAAGTACTTTCCTATACTATCAATTCAAGCTCTTTACCTATACAATCATGATACTCGGGAGCCTGAGAGAGAAGCTAGAGTGTTTCTCACAACCTCTCTACCACACGATAGAAGCTAGAGTGTTCAGCTCTCTTAGTAGTGATACAAGATAAGCAAAGTTGTTACCTGCTGCAAGTATTGCATAGTAAAGGGGATTATTACAACTACATATGCAACAGGCAAGCTATTGAGAAACAATGTCTTATATCTAATGCTATTAAATCTTCTGACAGTTTCCTAATGTCATGATTCCTATTAACATCCTGTTTAGCTCTAAAACAACTTTCCAATTAGCTTTTTCCACCACTCTCAGGATTTCCTTGTCTCTGTTTCTATTTCTGTATCCTTCTCCATGTTTTAACCTGGTTGTCAATCTATCTGGTAATGCGTACGATGTCATTACCACTCTTTTTATCAAACTCTCACTCTTTCCCACCTGTTCTCTTTTGCTTTCCTTGTTGGACATCTTCAACTTTCAAATCTCAACAAACCTCCTCCAAAACAACCAATTCCTATCCAATTTATCAAACAACACTCTCCCCTATTACAAAACCCCTCAAAACAAATTTTAATACAATAAAAATATCAAAATACTGTCAAAAACCACCCGAAACTATCAAATAAACAAACAAATAAACAAAAACTACTCAACTGTAACTATTCCCAGTTTCTCCCACACCTGTATTTTGGTGTGTTGTCACCAGGTGACTGCCCGGATAAGTCAAAATCGATCTTATCGGTTATTGATTGATGATTGTTAATGCAGAGCGGACGGGATGCGAAATTTTCATCGTTCTATGGCCGAACACATTCATCAGTGATAGCTTCCGGCCCATACACGGTAGCGAGCCATATATGGTAGCGAGGGCTGTGTGATGCGCGGATAGGGCATTAGGTTAAATTATCCTAGACACATCACGAACATATAGAGTCTTGAGTGAGTACTTAAGAGGATTGATCAGGTTCACTTTTACTTTGGTGAGAGTATGCAGCTACGCAAGTAAATTTTAGGTCATAGAAATATCGATAAATAGTTGGTATTTAATGCCGATATTGGATAGCTGCTATACCAACCCGCAAACCCCCTAACATATGAGCGGATAAAAGCTCATCACTAAGTATCCTTCGGCATGATATCCGGGACTGGACCAAGAGGTGTGATCGCTTTGGGGTTAATCTGGCTGTGCGACCTCGTGTAATGCTATCGAATTTGTTAGCGGACTAACTCGTGCACCACTCCCCGAGGATTTATTTTTACCTTCTTGATGTGCTCAAAGTTTGTCGTCTCCTTAAATCCCGGAATGTCGTAATATAGATGCTTCATCCACTTCTCGATTGCGGGATAACTATAGTACCAGAATAAGCCCATTCATGGCCCTAGGAGCATCTGGTACGGTGGGGGAGGGATTTCATACTCATGCCTAATCATCCGAAGATTGCACTTGAAATGCTGGACATATACCGGGTCAAAGCGGACAATAGTAGGATACAAGCGGATATCCGCCTCCGTAAGAACCTTCCCGAGAAGATATGGCCCATCAGAGTCCTTGAGAATCTTCTCAATACGGTCGAGGGACTCAAATAGTTTTGTGACAGCTGTTTCATAGGGTTCTTGTTTCCTACGAGAGTGTTAGTGGCCATCTCATACACACTCCCAGTCGACATCGCTTACGTCGCAAACCCGGCTTTATATACCCCGTTATTCACAGTTCCATAAATCCACTCATTGAGCTCATCAATCTCCTTTCTGAGATTCTCGGGATAGTATGTGACCCCCTTCTTGCTCTCGTCAATAAAGTCATCAAACTCCGTGTATAAAAATCTGATAATCTCACTGCTCTCGTTGGAAACGATAGTCTTATTCTTCTTATCCCAAAACGTAGGCACCGTGTAGCGGCCATCATAGTTCGGCTGGGCCTTGAAGTAGATATCTTTCAGGAATGATGCCCCGGTGTTCGCTTCGGGACTGATAGCCACTTCCGGATACTCCGCAGCCTCTTGGATGGTGCCGAAACGCCAGCCGTTCTCCCCCAGGTGCCAGTGCACTACGCTAACGCCGATTACGTCCTGTAGGCCTTTAAGTTCGCGGGTGATGAGGGTTCGGTGGGCTAAGGGTTGTCAGCGTGGGCACTTTAGATTAGATTAAGTGACTAACCCCACGGGCAGGCATAGCTAACATAGAGGTGGTAACGACCTCTTTCAGGAGGAAATTTGGCATTGGGTTCACGAGAAACCTGGTCGGTGAAGGATGACTGGGGGGGTTGTGAGAATTGTGAGAATTGGAGAATTGGTTGTTTATTTTCGAATGGGAGAACTAACGGGCTTGCGATTGAATTCCCCACTTTTAGAGTCCTGTTGTTGGTTAGCAGTGATCAATTAACCTGCGGAAGGCAAACTATACTGTAGGCACCCAATCGGTGACTTTCTGACCAGAAGAAGACTACCAAAGCTGATTAGCGATCCCACTTTTACCCTAAAGGGTCAAGTCGTACCATTTCTCTGCAATTCGATTGATGTCGTAAACTTGACCAGGCTCTCAAAGGACTAGATGAGTGTAAGAAAGTTTGTCGGACAGAGGGGCGAAGAAACATGAGGTTTTATACCTTTGGGAGACGCGGGGTATGCGGGACTTTATAAAGACCGCGTGGAGACTGCATTGACTATGAGCTTACTGAACAATACTCAAACTCCGTGGCGCGGCACTTGACATCACAATCAGTGGGAAGCTACAAGAAAAAAAATGATGTAACTCCCACGGCTCACTAAGTTATTTCCAAGCATCATGCAGCAGGAGGTGACAAATCTTGCGCCCAGAAAGCCGACACGATGAGTAAGTGAATTGGATGGCCTCCGTTGGTGATTACACTTGACCCCGCATCGATGTTTTGAGAGATACCGGTACTGTATTAATAAAGCATGACTACGTTTAACTATGCACAGTTGCTTTTTTCCTTCTCTTCTTTCGGGAAGATACAGTAGCGAAGCTAAGAAATAAATATTATCTAAAAAGAACAGCATCTTTGATCTATGTGATCATTGCATCCGCCCGATATCTGGTGATAATCACAAGCCCCAAAAGGCCAGGCAAGGGGTCGGGCGCAAATACTAACCTGGCTCTCGTACGTTGTGTGCCCTATTAAGTGTTGTTGAGGCCGAAAAGATGGGTCGCGATCCATCTATCATAGTCGGAACTGATAAATGGGCAGCAACTTATGAAAAGTTTGAATTTTTCTATGATACCTCAGGCAAAATATGATCGACGATGAAAAACTCAAAGAGTTGCTTAGTGGTGCCCTAAATATTCGATCTCAAACCTTAGGGATACATGTTTGCCTCTAGTGAACACCTCCAGAATCCTTGAAGCGCTGCAATCTAGAAAGTGGAGGGGCTTGCTATTGTGTTCGGCTATGGCGCCGCTACCAAGCACGCCACAAAAAGGTTGGAGTGGACGAGTCGCGAAAATATATCACATTGTGGCTGAACACGTTCACACATTATCAATTGAGCATGAACTCGATCCACAAGCACCTATTCCCAGCACTCTTCCAGTGAAATTGGGATCATTTAGATGATTGCGTAAAATTGTTGCTTCAGATTATAGCCTGAAAAGAATTCTATGTAAATGTGTTCGGCCATAGAACGATGAAAATTTCGCATCCCGTCCGCTCTGCGGTAAACAAGCATCGTATCGACCGGTTAGTACTACAGTGGGTGACCATGTGGGAATCCCGGTTGCTGAACTCTTTTGTGTTTTTATGTGGCAATCTTGTTTTTTCCTGCGGTCTTTTCTTGATTTCTCTGCCCGGTTTCAGTATTCAAGGTGTTCAAAAAAGATGTTTTGATGGCTCCAAACACCCCTTGGAGTCCTCCAGTAGTGCGCCAGAGTCAGAATAGAACAAAGTGTGCTAAGTGAGGACTCAAACTAGATAGGCGATGGCTGATCAGTAAACGGATGCCTCTTTGTTTTCCTAGGGCTTTTCTCCAGGCAAAGAACCCAGCGGCTAGCTAGATACGATATTATACGTAATTCGTTCTAAATCCCATTCACGGGTCATCACTCGTGACTTTGTTTATCGTGTTAGATCAAATCGAGCACCAGACAACCTTCCCACTAATTTATCTTTAGAGATAGGCTATCTCGTACCCCTACTATATCGAATTAAGTTAGGCCCCATTTCCAGCAAACACATAGCACATCGCTACTAGCTACCCATCCATAACATACCAAAAGCCTGCTCCTATTCAATAAACGTTCCACAAGCAGAATATATCAAAAACTGATGTTTGATATCCTCACCACAACCGTTACCATATTATAGACTCCGACCAAATGCTTCTTTCCCGCACCCCCTTTATAGTTTGCCCCACTTATCAAAGTTGATAAACTCCAGGTCTTGAGCCTAGTGAAATTTTCTTAACTCTCTATATCATCACGTCGAAAGTACGAGGTCTGCACCCATAACCCGCCCACTCAAAATTTCCCCGAATTCACCAAGCCCTTACAGGTCCCTAACCTCGTTGAAATTTGGTGCGTCACCCCCCCCGCGCACGCGCGATTGGGGAGGGAAAAACAAAAAGAAAAAAGAAAAGAGGGATAACTACCTGTCTTTAGGAGAGTGTTCAATATTTTCCGGTGTGTGATTGTTTTCGTCATCCCATTTCTCTCCTGAGATCCATAACTCACATAATTTACTCTTTCACCGGGTTCGATTCCGGACCTACATACATTTTGACTGGGAACCTCTAAATAAGAGTTGTCTCAATATGTCCGCCGAAACATCACCACCATCCCTACCGCTCACCCCATCTAAAGGACGCCGGCAGCGTGGGCGTGCCGGATCCGTCACCAATCCTTTCCCACCGGTACCTCCTCCTCCCCCACCCAATTCTCCTTTCGAACCTACACCTATTTCCCATACTCCTTCTTCTTCCTCTTCCTCCCAACCACCACCGACCCCAGAGCCCCCACCCCAAAACATCCGCGAGGACGGGTACACCTACCTCCAAGTCGAAATCGGCTTCGACCGCCAACTCCCAGCGCCCTGGGCAAACAGGCGCGAACCGCCCAGCCACTTCTGCCTGATGCCCCGCCCAGAGAACATAGGAAAGAAGTACTTCCTCCCGGGCCCGCACCGGCACTGCGAAAAGTACTACACGAGCTGTGATCACCGCTCCTACGAGAGCTTCGTAATGTACAACATGTCAGCCGCGCACGGGGTCGTGGCCTCATTCATGGTTGTGGTCCCCCTCCTGCTGGAAACGAGACCCTGCCGCACGCTCAACCTCGTCGAGGACGCCATCAGGAGGGCCTTCCCGCAGACGGACAATCTGGAAAACTACAACGAGATCAACGTGCGTATTGGCGTCGAAGCTACTAGTCAGAGGATCTGCACTCTCCGGCAATTGCGTAGGGTGTTCATGGCGCTGGCGCTATTCGGGGAGAGGATGGTGGAGTTGGGCGCTTTCGCCCTCAAGCCTCCGTTCCTGGAGACTTCTTTTTCTGTTGAATTCGAGTCGTGGGAGGTGGGGTACGGGTTCATGGTGCACTTGGATGGTTGCTATG
>QOVD01002018.1:0-12776 GCA_003521225.1 Tuber microsphaerosporum
GTACCACCACCACCACCACCTACCCCTCCCCCTCCCACTTCCCCCGCCTCCGGGAAATGACAGTGATAGTGATGATAGCGCCCCTAGTGACATCCCTCTCACTGCTGTGCGCAGTCACTTTTTTAGTGGCGCTGCGATTGCTAGTAGATCTGGTCGCAGTACTAGTACAGAGGCTGCTAGGACAATTGGTGGAGGAGGAAATCCGGGAAGAAATAGAGAGGCTGTGACAGGAGGCAGCAGGGGCAGTAGGGGTGGTGCTGGGATATCTGGGGCGAGAGGTAGCAGGAGAGGCAATAGGAGTGGGAATGATGGCTCTGGAGTAGGCAATACGGGAGGTGCTGCTCAGGCTGCTAGGAGTGCTGCTAGGGGTGCTGCGAGAGGCTCTACTTCACATAGTGGTGGAGGAGAGCCCTCTGGAACTGGTGGCAGTGGTAATATCCCGAGCACTCCAGATCGGCCGCCTATTGCACATGGTTAGACTACAACTAGTGGAGTCCATCAGCGCGCCAGCAGCGGTAGTGGGACTGGTTGGACTAGTACGATCCGGACCCGATCTGGGGGTGGTGGTGGCAGGTCAGGATCTTGGCCTAGTGTGAGTAGTGGGACTTAAGCATGTTTAGAGATTAACTTTACCTTCTGTTGTTCAATTAACTGTTGTTTTCAACGAGAATGACCTTCTCTTTAAATGTTCTCTATCTAGTTATTTTCTATGGCCTTCGTGAAGGGGACTGGGTATTTTATCTCTTCTGCTCCATGAATGTAACTCTGGAAACACTATATTTTATTGGTCTCTGATGATGCATATGAATAGACGATCAACCTTAACCTTAACCTGAGCCCTGTGATCGACTCTGCAGAGTAACCAACTAATCGTATATAGCGTATATTTGGGTATATGATTCTCGGCGTATGATTTTGGGCGCATGATTCTGGGCGTATGATTTTAGCCATAGAGACTCAGACTAGCACAACTGCTTTGGCAGCCTAAATACTAGATGAATAGAGAATGGTACTGGAACATCTAGAATCCCTATCTTGAAATCAATAGAAACTAGTGCACATACGAGTAAGCAGCAAAATAGGGAATAGTTTAAAGGTTGGAGTTCAATTGAACCAGAATAGGAGAAGACGCAAGCTGGAAGCTCGAAGCTGCAGTGTGGAATTGCAGAAAATTAGGGCCCCAGATGGGGAAAAACAATTTACGGGGGGCCATTCGGGGCGATGGACATGGCAGGGGGCCAGACAGGGGAACGGGCTGGTAACAAAATAAACAAGGCACCGCCCCGGGCCGTTGACCTGGCCGGGGCAGGGAATTTGGCCTGGGCTCTGGGGTTGTCGGAGCCCTGTAGGCCCCGTAATGAACACTACATATTATATTCAAGACTTTATAATTCTTTTAAAGTACGCACTTATGAAAACAGTTAGTATCCAACCATACCCTACACTATGTTTTTTATTTTATTTTTATATCATGTGCTCCGATTTCTACTACGTGGGTTCAAAGACTACATGCAGCGATAGAAGCTATGGTAAAGAAAAACCCAAACCCTGCCAAGAACACTGGAAATAGCCATCGCTCCAAGTCCCTATGGTCCGGGACCAACCCCAGATCTCCCCCTCAAAAAATCCAAAAAAATACTCCTCAAAGCCATGCAGAAGACAACAGGAAAACCAGCAACCTGCACACCCCCCACTCACGCTAAACGTTCCACCAGGCCAAACAAAAGAAACCAAATTCATATCCCAGTAGCAAACATCAAGATACCCCAAAGCTTTGATAGCCCTGGTGGCCTGCAGTAGCCCTAAAAGAAGAGCTCCGCAGGAGATTACTACGGTCCCAAAGCTTGAAACCAATGACCGAGGCAATGCAATACAACTATCGACCGAACCGAGTGGTGTTCCTGTAAGCTTCAATGGGCATGAGGAGGATGGACAGCCGACTGGGTGAAAGTCCACCATAGGGAGGAGAGATTGCTGTAACAGAGCCATTGGACAGATATTGGAGGAGGGTAAATGGAGGGGTTACCAACTCACTAGAAACCGCCAATAAACAGGCCATAGCCAAGGAATTTTCGAAGACAAAACGAAAGTAGGAACCGAGATGTTACTGACAGAAGCTTTCCACATCCAGCGTCGAGCTCACGAGACGAAAACGTACTCTCACCAGAGTCCGGACACCGTAACGCCAACCGTAAATGTAGCAAGAAGGGTTGCCGACCGTGTGGGATCGCTAAACGAAGTGAAGCAACCACGAGAAGAGGGGGATGATGTAAGGCTACCACGCAACGGCCACTAGAAACACCCTTGCCTAGGGCGAGATCATGATAAGGGCCAAGGGGGTGGAGTGAGGGCTGCCTTAGGCTGAAGCCAAAACCGAGGCGGGCCTCAGATGGTGGAGTTGATAATGATATCTCATGGTGTTGAGATTTCAATCGCTGGAGGTGGATAGGAAATCGTCTGTGCAACCATACCCTACACAGTTTGTTCCCATTATATATTCACGTTCAATATTATTAAATAGTGTAGGATATTGATAATATCTGCCACCCTAACCATGTTATCTGATGATCAGATCAGACTTTTTGAAATTCATTGTTTAGTACATATATAGACTTGAAAACATCCACAGAACTACAACACAGCTGAAGGAGATACAACAGCTCATGTCCCCCTAAAGAATACAATATGTGGTAAATGTTTCCCCTATCTCGCCACTTCCCGCCACTACACAGCAGGCAAATGTTTACTCTTGTGTTATTTTTTCCATCCTTTCCTTCAAGGCAGAGATAGAAAGGCAAACCACAATCATCACTTCCAACCTTCTAGTAAGTAATACTACTAGAAATACCGTGATAAATAAATTTAGCTTTCTTCTTTTCAACTCAAGTCATTTATTTCATCTATCTTTGCTGCCATCCTGTATTCTTCAATTTAAACATCTATGCATTAATCGATTCCACACACTGCTTAAGAGAATAGGAAGCCTCCTACTTAGATGGTTTGGTAAAAGTGTGGATGATTTTTCTTTTTTATGCTCTCACTTCAAAAATCTGTGCATAGTGGCAGTTTTTGTCGTTAAAGACAGCCATGAAAAAACGTGTAAGGGGACTCAGGGGAAGAAATGTACATGCAACGATATTTCCTGCATGTAATCACCGGCTAAAATCGGATCAAAGATTGAAATTTAGAAAAAACATCGTAACAGGAAAGGGGCTATGAAAGTCTCGAAGGGATAATGATACACTACCGGTAGGTGACTACAAAGTATTCGGAGGGGAACAAGACCCGTGCTGGTAGCAGGGAGGTATATAACAATTGTGACGGAGGTAATGTACGAAGGTGTGTGAAGAGATGAAACATAGATAAACCTCCCCGTGATGCTAATTCATACTAGAAGTTCTAGTTGTCCGAAGCTAGAGGATTGCTACGATCTCCCAATACCCATATATATTAGCGATTATGAGTGGCGTCTGACTAATATTGTCTGGCTTGTCGGGATCGGCATCGTCCAGCGTAGGGGGTTGTGCCACCACTTCCGTTTTTCCACCCCAAAGTCCACCACCCCCATGTCCGACCATAGTTGACTAGCTTGTCGCAGCAGCCTTACCACTGCCTCGTGACCATTCAAAGAAGGCTGCCAGAGTGGTGTTCGACCATGGTTATCTAGTTTATCAAGGTTGACGCCGCCCCGCATCGGCAGTAGCCTCACCACCCCCTCGTGCCCATTCAAGAATCACACCGGAGCGATGTCTGCCCATAGTTACCTCGCTAGTCGGAACTAACATCATGTTGTGTGAGCAGAAGGGCCACCGCCCCCTCATGCCCACTCAAGAAGTGCGGCAGAACGGTGTTTGACCAGAGTTGTGTAGATGGTTGTAACTGACATCACGCGGTGTGAGAAGAGCTATCACCCCCTCATGCCCATTCTCGGATGCGTGTTGCAGTGGTGTTCGACCATAGATGTCTGGTAGGTCGGGATCAATATCGCCCTGTGTGAGTAGTAGTCTCACCACCTCTTCATTTCCCCTCCGAGCGGCCCACATGATCGGTGTAAAACCCTTACAATCTCTTTGATTAACATCCCAACCTTCCATTTCAATCAAAGTAGCCACAATATCAACAATTCCAAAGTAGGATGCACAATGCAGACCAGTAAATAGGTGATCGATAACTGGGGGAGAATCGTAGCTCTGCATTTTGTTGAAAAGTAAGGTTGCAGATACATGGTTATTATACCAAATTGAGAGCTCCAGTGCAAGCGATTTTGCACGAGCTGAAAGTCCCTTTTTTGCGTGGCTTCCCCAATAGGCAGAAGAATATTCCAAAAAAGGCATGTCTTGGGGGTTAGGGATCCTATTGGGAGGGAGCCCCTTGACCTGCTCATAATGTAGATAGGCCAAGCATGTTTCCGCAAGTGTTTCGTGGGCATCGGGAAAGTTATCCGAGTGAGAAAGGTACTCCTGAAGCGTATAGTGGATCAGGCGGAGCGTCGATGTCCGGTCGTCAACCACAACAAGCCCCAAGCATGACCCTAGGATGATCTGTCCTGACCGGATGTTCTCAGGGTCTATATCCGTCTCCTCCATTTCGACAGCCAGAGCATGGCAGAGTTCGTCAATCCGCAACGGCCGCTCCGCGTGAGATACCCACACCAGCACCTCGATCCCAAGTCTTGATCGGTCACCAGTCTGTTCCCTTATTCGTTGTAGTGTTTGGGCGTACACACTATCCAGATTCACACCGGTCGCCGCCACCTTCTGTAACATTTTCTTCCTTCCCGCTATGGTCGTCTCGCCCAAGATTGCAGCCATGCTCAATGCCACAAGTGAAAACCTTGCCAAAATATCAATCAGTAATCCAAACTTAAAATAGGGTTTCCCCACACACATTTCCGAAGCCTTGCCTAAGATCGTTTCAATAATTCTGGTCCTCAGATCCTCCGTCATCAAGTCCGGATCCAGATCATCGTCCAGCATACTGTCTAAGTATCTAGCGATATCCCCTTGATCTGCCACAATCCTTATGGTGTAGGGGCACTCCACTAGATTCTCACTAAGCTCCGCGCGGATACACGACCTCGCTGTAAGAAATAGTCGCATGTTTGGGGCATATCGGATAATCCGTCGTAACGCTCGAAGAAACTCTGACCGATTCTTTGGCAGTAATTCGTCCACAGCGTCGACACAGATGTATACCCGATCAATGGAACCGGTTACTTTGACAAATAATTCCATCATGTCCGGCATGCGAAGGCCGCGGCGGCTTCTCCTGTTTGACTCGTGGAAAGCGCTTCGAATTTCGAGTTGAACCCCGGGTGCCTCCCAATCAACCTGCCTGATTAAGCCCCCTATCATGTCTGCCGCTGACTGCTCCTTCTGCGCTTGGTAATCGCAATAGAGATACAAAATGGCGACATTTTGCCCATCAGTTTGGTCGTGCAAGGTGTCTATTACTAACGAACTAACGTTATCACTTGTAAGCATCGTGTATAGCTTCTAGAAGATATTCTTCTACCTTATATAGGTCTTGCCAACCCCTTGATCCCCGTAACATAGCAAAGTAGAATTCACGGTGCTATCCTGGCCATTGCTCCATGAGGTGAACTCATCCCTCTGCAGGACCCATTCCCCAATACCATCAAGCCGCTCGCTAATCACCTCTTGATGCCTTTTATGAGGTTCAAGTGGTGACAGCCATGGTTGGAGCCACCAAGAGTCTTGATATACTGCCACGTTAACAGTATTAAAGCTCGACACATTTCCAACGTTATACATGTAAGGATGAATACTGTTGGGCGGAGTATGTTTGGCACAGGTGTTGGATGTGCTACACTGGCGAGGATCACTCCCGCAACGCCTTTCATAACCGGTCGGCAAGGTGTCAGTAGCGGATAATGATCGGTAGCGGGTGAGATAATAGTTTAACAGCACTGTTGTCTATCGAGGCGATTGACGGACGTCTCATTCCTTTCGAAGAGTGGGGCGGGGATCGCTTTCCTATACGGTGTCGAGGGCTCTCCCACGAAAGAGCGGGGGCTAATTATTTCCACGCCAAGGAAATACCCCACTCTCATCTCCTCGCAGATGGGGAACAGATGTGATACGGTAGAATCACAGCATGTTACGTACGGGTGGGACCGAACGCGAAATTAGAAGATTTCACACCAAGATATTACTCTGGGGAAAATTCACAAAAATACAAACTATCCATAGAACAACTAAAAACAGTAAGTACGTTGTTTTCTATAGACAAACATCAACCCAAGTCTCAACTCCTAAAGAGTGGTATGCAGTTAAACTTTTGAATTCTGCCGACACTGTTTTCCCACCAAAATTAATGGGCTTGGGGCAATTCTGGGAAAGGTTGGGTTCCTCTTACTACGGTAAAAACTCGGTAGTCTTCAAAGAATTGAAATTCACCCGAGGTTACAATAGTAGTCAGGCAGTCTACCTCTTTTCTGAAGACTCTGCCCGAGTGCAAAGTTATCATATTTTTAGTTAATGTACTCGGGAGGTATTAAAAATCGGAAACTACACTTGCTGAATCAGGGCCAAAGCGATCGCACAATCACAATGTCTTGAAAGAGAGACAGAGTTATGGAACATCTTAAAACAATATTTGTTGGATCATGTTATGGGCAAAGTACTCTCATAGTCATACGGTACAGCACTCCAGGGGAGGATTCCCTGAGAAGCGTCATTTCTTACTCGTATCATAGGTTCTATTTTGGCTTTTTAATCAGACTAGGGGTTTTCAAAGCTAAACCCTGAAAATCATTTATAAAATTCTTTATCAATTTCAATATTAATTGTACTATAAAAATTTGACAAAAGGTAGCTTACTATGGGGTTTTGGGTGGGAGGGGAATTGCGCCGAAGGGTAATAATATTTCAGATGATCGCCATCCAAGCAGAGGGATTTTCTTCTCTTTTGCCAGTTCGTATTCCTCTGGGGTATTCCTGCTTAGCTGACTTAGTACTTGTAGCAAGAACTCGCAAAAGCTTGGAAAGTAAGAATAGGGATTAGCTTTTGATAAACCAGTAGGGGTTTTCAAAGTTCAGGAGAGAGACTATGGTAAAACAGTCGGCACTCAGCCATGCAGTAGTGCGTATTAGGGCACAAGTCAAGAGTAGCCAATTGTATGAAAGCATTGCAAGTGACATACTTGAGGTCCCCAAAAGTGATTTTCATTAGGGAGGAGGTCAATGAATGGGGGACTCAGTAAACAGTACTACAAGTCCCTGGCATGAACGGACTGAACAACCTCGATTGCTCTTACAACAACAATCCCACCTCTTGTGACACGTTACATTCCGGGGTCTGACCAATGAAGTTTCTTGGTGCCTATCTCACGATGGCTTCAAGTCTTTTACTCAATTACGATGGTTTCAATTTCATCTAGGAATCAGTGATTCTTCATCCATTCCTTGATATTTAACTCTGTTGTCATCTCCGCTAACAGGTTTACTTATGTATCCCGACTTGCTAGACATCTTTACGGTCATCCTACGCCGTACGAGTCCCGTTTTCGAGCCTATATTGTATACGGCAGCGGAAAAGAATGGAAAAATTTGGTGATGGGTTGAGGCGGTGGTGGCTGAGGACTGTGGAGGTGGCTCCGTCCGGCATGGCGCAAGAGTTGAAGGCTATGGCTGATGCTGTGGCTGACCCTCGTAAGGCAATGGGGCCTCATATTGTGGGTTGATTGGAGTGACGCTGGACCAGGCGCGTCTAAGAAAAAGGATTGGTGTTTAGGTTATTTTATTTGGTTGTGGTGGCTGATCCGGGGGAGGGCGATGTCACCCATTGCAAGTGGCATAACCCTCGGCGTCGGTTAGCGTTTATGGTAGTTGGGGTGATGGAAGGTGATGGGTTGATGGATGAGGGTGTTTGGTTGGGGATTGGAGTTGATAAGGGGATAAGGGGTGATTGATGCCGGGAGCTGAGAGGGGGGGGTATTAAACCTATCGCTCCTCGGTGGTGAAGGAGAAGTTTGCCTTGTAAGTGGGAAGGGGACGTGGACCGTGGCCCTAATTGCCCTGACATAAGTGGTTTCTGAATTAGCCATGGCTTGCTTTTAAGCTTGCCATTTGATTGGGGTAGGTCGCATATGTAGCTAACCGCAAGCTGGGGTGAGTGGAACCGGATCTGAATAACTAAGGGCAAACCGACTAGAATGCTATGAAAAGCCCTACAAAATTGAATTTAGCTATGAGGTTGCTAGTTAGATTAATTGAAAAGTGCGAAGAAAAAAAAAAAAAAAAAAAAAAGAACGGACTGAACACTCGGAGGGTCTTGGCAAAGGACTTTCAGCGCTCGAGACTTCCCTGATGTTCAGTCCGTTCATGCCAGGGACTTGTACAATAATAGCTTCACCAAACCTTTTCAAATTTTATTTTTGGGGTTCCTTCACGCAGAGATTATCATATTTTTTACTTGTTGATAGTTGATCATATGGCTCAGGTACTTGTTACTCAGGCTTTACCAAAACTAAAACTCTAATTTTGGCTTGTTATCAACTTCTTGACCTTGGTCTGCACTTGAGAAAAATATATTAGGCAGTGGGGCAAACTAGTAAATTAACTAGAAGTTTTCAAAGTTAAAAAGGTTTTGAGAAAATAGTTTACTATGGCGTTTCAAGTAATGTCATTTATGGGGAACTGTATCAGTACCAGGTTCCCGCTCAGTGTCAAGATAATACCCTACCCCCACATGTAAATAGTAAATAGACGATGAGAAGTAAGCCTCTCATTCCCACAAAACAGCCATGTCGTCTTTATCATAGCGCGAAAAGAATGACGGAGAGAAGCTGCAAAAATCAATAGGGCATTATGAAAATATTTCATTGCAGAATACCCAACGCTCAGCAGTACGCTTCAGTGTCCCCTACTCTACTCTTTGGGGAAGGCTCACAGGTTCTCACAACTCTGTCATTGGCCAATTGAGTGCACATGCTTTAACGATCTAAGAAGAAAATTCAAAAGTACAATAGTGCGCACTGCTAGACAAGTAGGACCACCTACGGCGGTTGGCAGAGTTCACTTAAAAGCACAAGCTATTATTCAACAGCCTAAGAAAGACCAGAAGATTTGCCACCACTGGCCTTCAGGCTTCATGAAGTGATACCATGAGTTAGCTTCGCACTTAAGTAATAGACGTGACCAGCAGCAAACCCTTGCAAGTAACTCAGTAGTTATTAACGACTACTTTCAGAAGGTAAAGAGGCTCTACCCTTCCACCTAAATGAGACAAGTTAATTGATTAGATAAATAGTTACAAGGCTTGCTAAATCAATACTGTATTGAACGCCAGAATTTCTACCCTTTGAATAACAAAGGGCTTTTAATGGGGATGGTCATGCATTGTAAAGTAATCTGCCAAAGTGCTCGGCAAACCCCCAAGCTCACACACGGCAGATCACGTGACTGGGTTTTCAGTAATTGAAACAATTAGTGGTTATAGTTAGATACTAGCCCCAATGATCAAAAACACAGGTACCACCTACTATATGGGCTAATATGCCAATTTAAGGAAAACAGATAGGGCTATTTTTGGAGATCCTCCTACAGGTTGGAGTAATGAAAGACTAGGACTTTCGTAATTATCCGAAGTTCTTGACATGGAGATCAAGGACATCTAAGTATTGTACATATGCAGACCCTAATATAATTCACCTCTCTTTAGCTAATGATAACGTTAATATTACAATTGTAACTATTAGAGCTCAAGGCATCTACAGGCTATTGTTACTTGATGGCCATGCATCACACATGAATTGACTGCATCAGCAAAACACAAGTTTCACACCTGAAAGTCTTGTAGAGCCATATTATTGAGTTTTACATTTTGGTGAATCATGTGTTTTCCTGTATAATCGTAATGGTGCCTCTCTGTTCACTTAAAAAGAAGATACAAATCTTAATTTCTCTAAAGTATGAGCTATTTTTATCTTAAGCTCACAGACCTTTTACATACTAATGTTGAATATTATTGGCTCAAATATTTCAACTTCGGTATATAAAAGGTGCATCAGTTGTTGATGAAAATACCTCATATTTTGCAGAAAATATGATCAATATTTTCTTTTTCACTATAACTAATGGGATTTGAAATGTTGCAATTAGTATCCAGGCAATTCAACAATACGTAAAACTCTACAATATGAAGCACAAGGGTGAGCCTGGTTTTGTGCTAATATTTTCTTTGTTATGTATTTGGAGAAGCGAATTGTGCCATTCTGGCTGCCTGCACACTCAACACACCTTCTTTAACCTGTTGACATTGGGCTTTTTTATCCTGTGCAGCATCACTATAGCAGTGGGTTAGAGAAATGGTTTCGAAAAAACCAAGTTTTATTTACAAAAGGAGACTTTTTGCAGTTAGCTTTACCTTCTTTGTGTTAGAAACAGTTTTTACTTACATCGCATAACTCGTAAAAACCTTCATCTTATCTTTAACTGATAAGGAAGATATACACTTGTAGTATTATTCTAAACTAATAATACTGGTCGCCAGGATTCTCTCAATAAGACTTATAAACTTCTTGCCATTTGCTGATACTTCTCAAGATGTCTTGTCTTCTGGTTAGATAAGTGATTGAGATATCTACTCATTTGTCAGCAAAGAATTTGAGATTGTGTAAAGGTGTTTAATTATATAAAGTATAAGTAGAAAATAACAGTGAATGGTTGCATAAAGAACCAACTATCCTCCTACTCTACACTTCTTATATAGTTCTTTCCGCATCTGCTTAGTCTTTTAAAATAATACTTATGAGTCTCTATCGTGACTCATCTGATATTATAATATTATCTAACGCAAATCGAGTCATGATCAAATAAACAACTTAGATAGAATTTGAGTCATACTTGACTCATATGTGAAATCTCATAATTAAAATAATGTCAGAGTGTGAAATACCCAAAACCCTATGATTGATAAGCTCCAATCTCAAGAATACCAGCTAACCATACAGGGTTTGTAGCAATTTGTCCCGTAATTAAAGAGAATACCTAATTGACTCTTTGGTATACATATAGAGTTTTTGGGCTTGATTAAGACTTGGCGTTTACTTTACAGAATATTATGCATACATAGAAGGTAGTAGAGGTTATTCTACTAAATACCTGCTGGGTGCTGTTGCCTATATCACGAATACAAAAAGCCTTACCACAAAAAGCTCACCCCAGTTAACTTTCATAGCCATCCCTACTACCTATTCCTAATACCCTGTCTGTAGTTAGTTGTACCATACACTCTGCTCGCTCACTTCTTAAGTGTAATACACCTCACGCCCACCAGCCGAAAGGACTATCTACCAGCCTCTGAGAGGGATATCTGATGTCAATCGCGGATAAGGTTTTACAAGAAGAAGCACATCATCAGCACCATAAGTTAATTGTAGGAGAAAAATGTAAAACAGAGAGCCAATCGCCAAAAGCTCACACAAGCTACTATTTATCAGAAATATGTTGCAGGGGAGTCCACTGAGGTCCTGAACGCTCCTGGTCCACCAATGGGGTCATGGTCCCCATGGTCCACCTGGTCCACTCCTATCTGCTCTAATCCACATTTTTGCAAATGTTACCCAAAAAGTGAACCAGATAAGCAAAATTTATACAGCCCTCCTGGTCCACCAAGGGGGGTTTTGGTTCCCGTAGTGTACGGTGGTACTCCCTGGCCTACCCGGGCCCACTGTTTTAGTAAAATTGTCAAAAATGTGGATCAGACCGGATAGGAGTTCATGTCACAAACCAGACTAAGCGAGGAATATGATTTCACATGACTCATGGCTATGAGTCATAGGTTTGTAATTTGTTTCACAGGACTCGCACTTGCGAGGTCATCGTTATAATGTTATTGGTTGATGTTTTTCACATGACTACAATTGTAGTCATATGACTTATGAATTTCGCACATGACTCACATTACGAGTCATGGGTTTCACTCATGTGACGCGAGTTGCGCACATGACTTATTAATTGGATTGTTATTGGTTTAGTTATGTTGCACAGTTGACATGTTAGAAGTCAGCTGATGGATGTCGCACATGACTCGCTACAGGTCATGAGGTCGTGTGACTCAAGGGTATGAGTCACCAGGGTTAGGGTTGTTGGAGGAACGCCTATATAAGGGGGCCGTGACCGACGAGTAGTTAACCAAGCTCCCTTCCCGCAATTTTCCCCCCCTACCTTTACGAACGTCTCTCAACACCACTGGCTTCTGGTACAATCTTCTCTTCCCACGTTAACCTCGCCTGAGTTCAGGCTTCACCAGGTCCCATGGCCTCCCACCCCTCCTCCGCCCACTCCTCCCAGCACTCCTGGAGGGCTCCCACGCCGATCCCACCTCACAGCCTCCACAGCATCGCAGTGTTCCTTAACCAGACAAAGGACCTTATCGGTCAGGCTGCCGGTCCCATCCCCTCCCTCTCAGATGCTCAGCTCTCCTCCCTCACCCCGGGGGAAGCTATACTCATCTCGCTCCTATCCTCGGCTACGCAAGGTCTCGTCTCGCTCACTGGACGGTTCAATGCCCTCGAAAAATCCATCTCCCCCCTTCTCAGAATCCCTGACACTGTGGAGGAGCTCTCTGACAGTCTCGCTCTGGTCGATAGCAGACTAGGAGAAATGCAGAAAGCCACCGACGCCACCAACACGGCAGTCTCCGCATTAGGCAAGGACACCCACGGCTCACTTAGAGATATCGCTGCCAGGGTCTCATCCCAACCTGTTGCTCGCGCCACCCCCCCGCCCCTCCAGCAGCTCCCCCCAAGC
>QOVD01002025.1:0-23480 GCA_003521225.1 Tuber microsphaerosporum
GGTGGTTGCCCGTACCCTACTACACTCAACAATACAGTCCCATTAGTTTACCCTTGGACTCCGGCTTCTGTGTGACCTCCGACTCGAACCCTGTGTGGGTCGAGTGATCGTGGATGATTAGGTTCATGGGAAGAGCCCTTCTGTTGGTTTTCTAGTGGGGGTGGACGAACAGGGATGTCGGGATGGATGGCTATGGGCTTTTTCAGCAGTAGTTAGGTGAGTAAGCCCGCTTCCACAAATAAACAGAGGGGGGGGGGAATAAACCTTGTAGGAGGGCCTTGATAGCTAGGGCTTGGTTACTATACTGGTGCTCGAGGGGCTTGCTGGGGTGAAAATACCTAAAAAGTCTATGAGACGGGGGTTTTGACGATGGCGCAATCTCATATATCGTCTGTGCCCTACCCACACATTAGTAGAACCTAGTCCTCCGGCAGGGGCGAAAGGATCAGAACAAGAGATGGGCAAGATCTTGTGGGGAAGGTTGTGAAGCACCGTTCGAGAGTAAATAAGTTTGGAATAAAAAGGGGTTTGGCAGACATCAGGAAGTCGCATGGTGTTTTGAGTATCATAAAATACTTTGTTATTCAGTAAACTTGGCTATTCAGGAATTTCTACCTAAATAAGAGCTTTGGTATACCTAATAGCATTGATACTGTGGGGTGTTAGGTGGAGGCGAACACTTTGGGTCCTAGCCAAGTACCCTAGCAGAATATCTGTAATAACGATTCGGGCGGCCACAACAACAGAACCAAGGAATAAGAATCCACCTAGGGTCTTGTATGCCGTCCTTCCGCATCCATGACTCCCTTCATCCTCTCAACATGCTCCTTGCCGGGTTGTCAAAATAGCCTAAATCTAGTAATTCCTAGTAATGCTCAACAATATCCTAGAGCCCATTCCTCAACCACCAACCCTGGTATTCTAAGTAGCATAAATTGGGATATATTCTCCTTGTTGAAATTTCTGTATATTTCCTATGTATATTTTATGATATTACCGTATATTTCTCATACTTAGTTTGTGTTTCGGTTCTACCTGTACACCGCTTACATTACTACAGCTAGGACATATTATATTGTATTTCATTATTATTTCAGGATATTATCAGGGATTTTCATATGTCGATTCTTATCTGGTGTTCGGGATTTCACACTTGTTTATGCATGGTTTATGCATCAATCTTGGTCATATTATCTCATAATTATTCCTAATATTTCGCTCACACCATCTTAGATTTAGACATATTACTTGGGATTTACTTGGCAGGATTTCAGGGTCAAACATGTTCGCACTTATGTTTCTTACATTGTTTCCCTATATTATTTCTCTTATACGTGGAGGACGCACTTCTGTATAAATATGGTCGCTACCGCCCACCTCGCTTAGGTAGAATTAAGAACCAGAACTCCTACCAATCTGCTCTACTACTATCTCCCTCCTCGCTTAGCGTGCCCACAGCACCCCTCGTACCTGTGCAGTATTATCCACATAGAATAGATTGTGCGTTTGGCGTTCACATTTTGAACACTCCTAAAAAGCAATTTCATCCGTGCCCAGACAGTAGCTTTAGAGGCACTAGTATCTTTGCTAGTTTGGTTTATCGATATTCCCGTTTTACAGAGGCTAGCGAAATGGCTTCGCTCTCAGATCGTAAGGGTGCTGGTGTAGGGGTGGGAAAAAATTCGCAACATGATACTATTTTAGTCTAGCTAGGATATACGGCACGGTACTGTAGTCGGAGGAAATACCTTCAGGGATTTTGAGTTGGGGTACAGTACTTGGTTGCGAGGCGAAGTGTCCGCGTTTATTTGACACCCCGCGGTAGATTTTGCGCTAGATCCAGACGGGTACTGGGTTGAGATAGTCGGCCAAAAGCAACCAGACCCCGCACCAGCCTCCACTAATCTGGGGGTCTACCGTTTCGACCACACGATGCTCGAGAGTGACGTTGAGCTGCTAAGCTGCGTTAAGCTGTTAGGCACTCTCTTAAGAGTGCCCCAGGTTGCGAGCAAGCAAGCAATCGGGAGTTGTGGCTGGGCCACAACCTTGCCACGGTTACTCGTCAAATGCAAAAGTAAGGTTCGGGCCGCCTAGACACAACAGCTCAGGGGATGCAACGAGGGACGCCTTGGTATAAGATTCCGTGCAAAAAAGATTCACTACTGTAGGTTCAATTCCTCCGTCGCATTTTTTTAAAAATTCTGATTCGGGTATAGAGTTTCGTGGGAAGTTTTATGCCAAAGCGTCCCCCTTTGCATCGATCAGGCTGTTGTGCCTATGGTGAGGGAGCTCTGTAGCCGGAGTGTTTTTGCCAAGAAATATTGTCCATCTTCAACCACTAAAGGATTTTCAACCACAGGTCTAATGAGAATTCTGGCTCTATTAGGTGATAGAGCGAATGATCCTCTACACACTAAAAGAGAGGAAATAGAAATGTCTCAAGTTTTCATAGAGGTATTAGGGTTTAAAGTTTGCCAGTCAAAACCAGTTATAAGGGGAATGGGTTTCGCTTGACACACAGAATTGCGCAAACCAGTCAATGAGATCTAACACGTCCCGATCTTATCCACCATGGGAAAGCACTAACCCTTTTCAGGACCTTTTGTCTCTGAGATAGCCAAAGGCAAGAGTTTTCACGGAACTCGGAGGAAATGTGGATTAAATTAATTGCTCCACTGGCAGCTTACATAATCAAACTCTGTGCCTTTGCTCCTACCCTCAAGTTTTGTTTTGCCCTCGATGCCTACTTGTACTTGACTCGCCATACACATCGTCCAATTGCCTGTATTCAGGTCTCTACGATATGGTAGTTCACCATCTCCAAAGCTACCTCAGTTACCTTAAGTGTTGCTTATGAGGTACGGTGGTTAGAGGCTCTGTGAGCTCTTGGGCTGTGCGCGCTTGCTAAGGGGATGTTTTTAAGATGGGGATTGTTTTGCGGGTTAACCGAAATCAGCGGTTCACGAAATCCTATTCGGAGCGCTGAACCTGAGTCTATTCGTGTTCGGAAAGTCATGTACCTTTCTATGGTAACGACACCACTACCGGAAATCCTGCTAGTAAAGAATTAAGACCCTGTTCCGCATGTACAGTACAAGGGGCAGGGATTTAGCGATCGAATACCCCACTTTAGGATCTCACCGGTTTTTAAAGATTTTTGGCTGGTAAGTCACTTTGGTACACTCCCGTTCGCAAAGTCTTCGCTAAAGAAAGGTACCGCGGTAATGTCTTGGTGGCAACAAAAGTACCGGTACAAGATTTTTCCCTCATGCCAGTCCTCGCAAGAGACCTACTCCATGAGAAATACATGTAAACTTCGTAGCCACCGCTTAATATGACCACTCTGTGCCTTAACCACCCCAGCATACTGTTTGTGAGTTAATCTAAAGTCTGTTACTGTGCTTAGCATAATTTGAACTGTATATTTTTGGTAGAGGATTGTCTGGGTACTTCTGTTCTGCTAAGACATTGCTGCGGTACCTTTCTTTCCGCGAAGACTTTGCGATGAGAGTGGTACAGTACTGTACATATTAGGTTTCCGAGTGTTGGCATGGCGCAAACCTTACAAATACCACAAAATAAATGTTACTGTGACATTGATTTTTATGCCATAAAAACCACTCTTATGGGGTAAAAGTGGTATGCTGAATAGACCCTAAATTTTTTTATTATGAAAATGCAGAGAACTGAACTGAGGGAGAGGCAATACCGTAAAAACCGAAATAATTGAGAATGGCGCTAGGGCGTTGGAGTTGCCTCTCCTGGTAAGGTCTGTTGTCTCAGGCGAGGGCTGAAGGATCTTTCTCACTGCGTTTTCTCCCCCTAATCTAAAGGGGGAAATTCTAGACGTCCTCAATTATTTCGATTTTTACGGGTAGTGTAGCTGGTGGGGGTGGAAGGGGATCGTTACCATCTTGCATGGCCTCCATCTCCATCTGCACCGGCATAGCGAACATTTTCTCGGCCATCTTATTTATCCAACCTCTATTGGGGAATTGAATCAAATACTTCTGCAGCACTTCGGATATGTCGGGGGGGTCGTGGACTTAGGTGTTGCCACGATGAGGTGTTGCCGCGATGAGGTGTCGTTGTGATGGGGTGTTGCAGCGTTGTACTCCTACTGTCCTGTCCTGTACTGTACTTGTACTGCACATGATTTGGCTGGAGGCCGATGCCACGGCACTAGCCTGTTAGCCATGCGTTGCGTTGTGAGGAGCCGTGCTGTCGGCTAAGGGTGAAGTGTGTAGTCTCGGGACTAGTTACTCTTCTTTTCAGTAACAAGGCTGTTAACGAGAATAGATTTTCTTTGGTGGGGAACCAATACCGTAGATTAGCTGATGTCTTATTCGGGGCTTGCGTGCGGGGTTACTGTCTGGCTGCGGGTTGCACGATGGACGTAAACCTCCCGCTTCCCTCAGAGGACTTGTACTGCGCTGTGTTTGTTTGAGAGTATTATGCATAACAAATTGTACGGCAGGGCTTTCTTTCATTCTGCTGTGGGCGGACAAATTTTTCTTTAATGTCATAAATTCTACAAAATTCCAAAAATCCCCACGATACTCAAGGGCGCCTCCTAGAGGCGTGCAATGGATCAGCGTTCTATCCCTTTATTATCTGCAGATTCCCAGATTTGCACTGCTGCTCTACTGAGCCGTCTTGTCCTCACAAGAGAATTTTCTATCCAGGCCATGTTATCCCAGTTTGATAAACGTGAGAGCTCGAAAAACCAGGGGCACGACAGCAATAACATGTCCGCTGGAGAGATATTGGCAATTGTTATAGCTGCCCTTACTTTACTTGTCGCAATGATACCCCTTTTCAGATGCTCCCGATTTCGCCGTTGGGTGGCCTCAATTTTACCGTTTTTCAAAGTATACCTACCCTCCGTCATCCCTAAACTTATCCATATATCCGTCCTTAACTTTACAATCTTCTACAGAAAGCTCTCGGTATTGCTCATTCGGATCCTGTTTCGACGGCTGTTACCACCGGAGAAGACTCAAGTTCCATCCCAGCTCCTGAAATTCTCATACCTCGCCCGGTCTTAATTTACAATCATTATTCCAATGCCTACCTTATCACCCGATCTAATACCTTTATATACAGCCCAAGTTGTATCACCGGGGAAGATGGTAGAGTACTGCAGGTCGAGGAATCATTGGTGCCGAGAAGACCTGAGCGGGCCGTCACTTATCCATTTCGATAAGGGTTGACTTTCCATCTGGTTATAGAACATGGAGTAGTTTGATATTCTGTAAGTAGAAACTTATACAACACCTCCACCTTTGCATCTGTTACTACACCTACCTAATATTTTTACTTCCCATAATCTTGCTAATGTTTTCTATGAAATAGCTGGATTAGGCTTTTGTAGTATGACCGTTTGCATGAGAAAGAGTAAGGCACTAGTAGGTTGGTTTTCTATGCTACAGCGTCACGACATAAGCTTGAGGGTACAATATAAGATACTTACACAAGTTAATTTATCTCTATTCCTTAACCTTCTATTGATGCTTATATGTACCTAGGATTTCTTTGGTTTCCGTTCTGAGCTTATCTGATTTGGGAGGAGAGCGGTGGATTTGGGCATAATGTATACATAGTTCCCTTCATTTTCATTTCATTACAAATTATTACACAATAAATTTTTTTAGCATTAAAATCATAAATCCTGCTGCAGGAATACTGCCGGAGAGTTGATCCATTTTGAGTGAGGGCAATGCATAACTTGTCACGGGGTTGACAAGGTACTTAAGAGAGATGGTGAGAATTTTGCTTGCTAAGTTGTCTGAAAGTGTGGAAGATGGTTAAATTTGCCTGCCCCATCAACACCAGCCGAAGGCTCCCAAACTCTCGTGTATTCTTTCTAGTGCGAGTATCGGATATCCAGGTATTATTTCCCCATCAAGCCTTAGAATAACGACTTTCTTCGATATAACCCTAACATCCCCACAGCCCTGAAGGACGATACATAATAGGGCTCTACAAACCCCCAAGCACGATTCAAGCCTCGCAATCGGCAGGCCCGGGCCACAAATTCTTAAGCCCGGCCCAAACCCGGCTCAAATGATGACTGGCCCGACCCGGACCCGATCCGACCAAAACAAAGCTCGGACTACCTGAAAAGCCTAAACTATTCAAGAGCAGAGGTTAATCCAATTCTATTTAACCAAGTCAATTACTTCAACTTTGCTACTTGGGAGGCATCCAAGCTGCAATGATAAAACACAGTTCAGATCATCATCACCATCGTCCAAGTTGGCATAAGAAATGTCGCTTAGGTTATCAAGTAGAATTTAAGAGGAAATTCCGGGAGAAATAAGACAGGAAGAAGGGGAAGAGATTTCGTTAACATTGTCTTCAAGGTCCTGCATAATTGAAGGAGTAATCACCGTGGAGGGTGGAGGCTTGCGATATTCCCAAATATGGGAGAATATTCCTAGACAGAGATGACCTTTGAAGAATCAAAGTCAAGCTGCACGATGAAAAGGGATAATTAAGAATGTGAGGCTGAAAGTTTCTCAATAAAATACTAGCTGGGGGATTGCGCAAGTCCTGGGGTTCACAGAACTTTTGTTTGAAATCAAAAGATATGAGTGATATCGTGTGACTTGATAAACATATGTGACAATTCTTTCGGGCTTTTTTTCGGGCTTTTTCGGGCTACCCGGCCCAACCCTCTGGCCTCCCGACCCGGCCCAACCCGACCCAACCTCAGCCCGGGCCCAATTGCGAGGCTTGGTGTGATTGGCTTCTGTGATTGGCTGTGTCGGGATATATTCCGGTACGCCGGTCCCCCGGCCACATCTTTCAAGTTTTGCGTTGCCCCTCGCTGGAGCGGCTTACCGCATTTCTGTTAAGATTTGAGAATAGGTATCTGAGCTACTGAAAATTTCATTGTACTTTAGAGAAAGACTCCTGCACTCTAGATAATCTAGTGAGGTCGCTGCTCTATGCCCACAACCCAACATTACGCTTCATTGGTTGCAGGCGGGGAACGCGGTGGCCCGCTGAAAAGCGGGCGGAAGGAAGGTAAGTATGGAAGGAGGGTTTATATGTAAGAGATCTGAATAAGCAAAAATAATATAGTAAGCTAATGCCTACGGGAGCAAGCGCTGACACTTGAGGTCTGGAGTGAGGGGTTGCTCGTGATATGGGACTGTTTCCATATGCGAGTGACTTTTCATGACGCTATGCATGTCGGAGGCCTTCGAGCTCGGTGTTGGTGGCGGTTGTTCAAAATATGAACACCAAAGGCACAATCTATTCTATATGGATAATACTGCACAGGTGCAAGGGGTGCTGTGGGCACACTAAGCGAGGAGGGAGATAGTAATAGAGCAGATTGGTAGTTCAATATGTTTTTATTATGAGGTAAACCCCAAAGTGATACCACCTATACAGGTATACGACCGCTAACGGCATTACTTCCAAGTGGTAAGCCAACACACAGCAACTTTGCATCCTAGACCCTATGGGATGGGCCCACCCGCACAAACCATAACTAGACCGCACCATTGCCATCAATGCCCCGGAATCAAATCCCAAGACTCCGGCCGGCAAAGGCAGCCCAATACTATGAAACAAGGTAGAGGTTCATGAGTAAATGAAATCACCACCAGATCCCCCACAGCCCCTCTGGTATGGAGCCAACCGCAGAAGACGTAGTTTCACCTGAGTCTCCTGGCCAGGTCCCGGTCCACAAAACAAATAAATAAAATACAACCATGGGCAGACCCATCTCGCACCCCAAAATATTAAATACAAAAGAAATATCCACCATTCATGTACCTGGGGAGGGAAATGCCATCAAAAACCCGTAAAGGAAAAACACATGTACACTAACTACCGCTCCCATACAACATAACACTTCCTGTCCTAGTCGGCTCCCTCAGCAAGCCAAGCGAGGACCAATGGAATCCACCAATCCTGACACACCGATTGCGATACTGGATTGAGGATCCACCACACCACACTAGGCCCACGACCAACCCTGGGGGGAGTAGGCCTGAGCGCAATCAGGGCGACCAAAACCCAACCTACACCAACTCACCGACACCAAAATATTACTACCCCAGCAGCTTTTGCCAGGGTCAAACCCATCCCCAGACCCTCAACCTATATAGTCCAAAAAAGCATAATCATAGTAGAAATCATCACACGCAAACCAAGTGACATCCCTCTACCAAAGGGGGAGGCCATGAAACCAAACTAAGTAGGGGCACAAAACGACAGTAGAAAAACTAGCAATCGAGTGGAGAGGAGAAGCGCAGTAATGGTCCATGATAGGGAAGGCAAGAGGCTCTCGAGACAGACTGTCATAGTAGATGCCAACACTGGTGAAAGTGAGGCCTGCGAAGAGCACCAATATGAAGCCCTGTGTCCATAGGGGCTGTGAAAGGAATGTATTCCAGTCACGGGAGAGAGAAGGACCGTAATCCAGCCTCGAACATCAAACCATCGAAATGAGAGTGATGGAAGCCCAGCGAGTCGCCGAGAACAATTAAAGACTGAAGCCGATCGTGAGAAGGGGTTCGCCATCGATGATTGGGGGAAACCTCAAAATGCGACCTGTCGCCTCAGGCTAGCAGGCGAGGAGGTGAAAAGGCAGATTTGTAGGGGTTCTGGTTCTCAATTCTACTTAAGCGAGGTGGGCGGTAGCGACCATATTTATACAGAAGTGCGTCCTCCAAGTATAAGAGAAATAATATAGGAAAACAATGTAAGAAACATAAGTGCGAACATGTTTGACCCTGAAATCCTGCCAAGTAAATCCTAAATAATATGTCTAAATCTAAGATGGTGTGAGTGAAATATTAGGAATAATTATGAGATAATTTAACCAAGATTGATGCATAAACGATACATAAACAACCGTGAAATCCCGAACACCAAATAAGAGATAAACATATGAAAATCCCCAATAATACCCTGAAATACTATTGAAATACAATATAATATGTCCTAGCTATAGTAATGTAAGCGGTGTACAGGTGGAACCGAAACACAAACTAAGTATGAGAATATACAGTAGTATCATGAAGTATACATAGGAGATATACGGAAATTTCAACAGCGGTCTGGGTGGCAATGTCAAAACTTTGGCTCCCAATGGAGCTTGCCGGTAGTACCACTTAAAGGTGTAACTTGTTTGGTGGGATCGGGGTTTACGATTGAGGAATGCAGCCTGTGATTGCGATACTGAGTATCCCATGTTCTGAGTTTCTGGCTTGCAAGAGAGCCCATGGAATTGACTAGGATTGGTTTTATGAGAAATATAAGGGTTAAGGTATCCCGCTATAACACATTGCTGATGTGCCATATGAATACTTAAAGATTTTCTGCACTCAGCGGGTAGTTAACCTACGGGGTGCCCGGGGGAGGCTTGTGTTGTGCTGTGGAGATGTCGTCTGGGACCTTGACTGTTGCTGTATGGGTGTTTAAGTTAGCGAGTGTATAATGTCATAGCATGTATGATATTACATCTTCAGAGTCTTGCCTTGTCTCGGCACTGATTTGAGAAAGATTTTTGGAAGTGGCATGAGTCCCCTTTGTCAGGCCAGCCCAGGTATCATATAAGGAATGCTTTTTTTGTGCTCAATCAGTATGGTAACTTAGTATGATATCCTGTAACCCTGAAGAATACAATAGCTACAAAAACTTCAAGTATGATACAGCCACGGGGTGTTGGCCTGGATGGCCAAAGCCAGAGTAATCTATTTGGGACAGAAAAATATAAGGGGCAATGATGGCTGATGAAGACAGTCTTTAAAATTTGGAAAATCGAGAGATAATGAGTAGTAACTGTTCCATATAAGATCTAAAGCAGGATGGAAATTAGAGACTAGGGAATTGGATAAAACCACTCGATGCCGAATACAGAGTTTTTTTATTTCAACTACTGGCTCAAAATATGCGTTAGTACCTCATTGTGGTAATCTGTAACATAGCAGAACACACTCCAGTATTGCTACCACTGAACCTCCCCCCCCCCTGAGCCTGCAGCATCCACTGGGGCGAGTTGACTGGGGTCTGGGATCAGTATATGTGGGGGCCTCTACTGGTAGTGAGGGGCATAATTGGGAGAGGAGAAGAGGACCGGAAGGAAGGTTTAATTTGTCTCCCCACGATATGGGTCACACTTGGGATCAATAACGGCTTTGGATAGGAGTGGTATTATATTTTAGGCTGGTGTGGGGTGAAATTCTGGAACACCGGCCCAGAGAGATATTTCTGGGTCAGTCGGTGTTGGAGATTTTTGAAAATCTTATCCGATCTGAAAACCCATGGAAAGTATTTCTATATACCTAGCACAAATCTTGGGGAATTGTCGTGAATCTGGTAGAGCGAAATCCGGGAATACAGGGGAACTGTAATACTGTGTCTGCGATCTCCCTCAATAGGGAATAGCCGGTGGGAATATTCAAAAAGATAGCGCTCTCTGCATCTTGTTGAGTTTTAGATGTGATCTTTGTTGGCCATCTAGATCGTGGTGCAAATTCCGCTGGGTCTCCGGCTTGGCATTGTTCTACAACACTCCGAATAGTTGATGGGGCTAGGCCTCGCTCTCTTACAACTCCTTTAGATGCTAGGCCAAGATCTGCTATTAAAGAGATCTCTAGATTCGAAGTATTCAGCCCCAGGCTCGGAGGAGTGTTTTTTCGAGGGCCAAGTTGGGAGCGGACCTACCAAATATGTACAATGACTAAATAACAATGTTAGCGAAATGAAATTTCCCTTTTCCTGGGATTATGGTCCTACAAAAGGGGGAGAATTGCACAATTGATGGTCTATGTGGGAGGGTGACTGTGTAATGGCAAAGAGCAGGGTTCCGAATAGTCCGACTGGTAAAGTCTTGGAGGCAAGACCAGACTGGTCAGTCCTGGCGATGTCAGTGACTGAACCTGACTAAATTCAGTGGTCCGGGCTGGTCTGGACGTGGTCCCAGACCAGTCTTCATAAAAGCTTGTGTTGTCATGTAATATCACTCACTTTGTGAACAGAAAGTATTTGATGCTTGTGAATTTATTTTCACTGGCCCTAATCTAAGCAAGTTACTATCTCTACTCTAATTCTCCTAAGGATCTACAGTATAAGTCATGGAAACTATGAGTTTAATTAAGAAAATCTTTATGAACGTAGTATATGGTGATGAAAATAGTGAAAAGAGGAATTCGGATGCTAATTCTGCCAGTGCCAAAGGGCCGTGCATATCCTATTTCTTGGCGGGTCTGGTCAGACCAGTCCTGGTCAAGTTGGTCCTGATGATTCTGACCATCCAGTCGGTCTAATTTCCACCATTGGACTAGACTTGACTTTCGACTAGACCAGTCTTCCGCAGACTATTCGGAACCCCGGCAAAGAGAAACCCTATTTCACCAAGAGTTTTTTCTAGCGAGTGTGGTGAGGCAATTATTCTCCTAGGACCCAGCATTATGCCTTCTTGGCTGCTGGGAACGGACCGGAAACACCAGCGGGGAATGCCGTTACCCCGGAAAGGTGGATGGAAGTTATGGAAGCAAGAAGGTTTACATGCAAAATATCTGAATGAGCACAAATACTAATGAGGTAAGGCCAGAGCACGTGATGTCGCTCGAGGTCTCAAGTGGCCGCTTGCTAGTGTTTTGGCACTTGTTGAAAAAGTATGGACTGGCTAAGCTGTATATCGGAGACATGGGAGAGCGAGAGATATTTAAGAACTTCATTCTGTCTAAGAGGGCCAGAGAGACCCCTTTCAACAGCATTGCCTGTAACATGCGAGTGATTGTACATGACGCAGTGAAAGTCCGAGACCTTCTAGTACTTAGTATTACTGGCTGTCTAGTTGTGCAATATCAGAAAATTTGGCTCGCTATGCTATCTGCCGGCATTTCCGCTTAAAGCTTTAATTTGTTAGGCGGGTTGGATATTTTCGGATTAGGGAATATAGAGTGTGATTCTAATACTGTACAAGTATATCTCACTCATGTTCTGAATTTCTGGCATTTGCAAGAGGGCCCATTGAATTGACTTTCACGGGAAGTATAAGAGTTGTCATGCTAAATTGTTGGGAATCGTGCTCGCACTCTTGCAATACCAATCCTGAGTCCCACCCGGTGACTACTTGCGTTATCCACCTATGTGTAAGCCTATTTGTAAAGGGAATTGGAAAGGGTGGCTTCCTGCGATGCTTACTTTGGAGGTCAGGTCTTTCGGGCTTGGTGGAGGGGTTTGTTAAGCGTGGCCCCCGATCTCTCTAGATGTGCATATTGGATTAGCCTGGGTCAAAATATGTCAGATTTTTTCCCCTCGGGGCTCTTACTGTCCGGTAAAGAGGGGATTTTTGGGTCTGACGAGTGATATTATATGATGCCCCTTGAATAAAAACATATCGGAAGGATACACTAACGAGGCTTAGGAGGTATGGCTCAAAGTGAGAGCCTGTGTTGGAAATTGCGGTCATGGGCGTGCTCTTATATTCACTGTTGCTGCTGTCACGAGTGACACCTCGTGACCGCTTGCGTCATCCCCTGTTCCCCTCAATAGCTACCCCCCCCTTCCTTTCTTTCTTCTCTCTTCTCTCTTCTCTTTCTCTTAATTCTCTTCTCTACAATAAAACCAAGTAATACAAGCTTGCCACTTCCTTTTGCAACTGCTCGTATTTACAACTTGTGATACCGCTCGCTTCCACTCGCCGATTTCCTTCCAACAGCCTGCCTGATTTAGGAGGTAATAATGCTCTAGTTATCACAATTCAGTCTCGTGGAGTAGTTTAAGTCTTCTTTTTCTTAAACGGCGGCGGCGGGAACTGGGGCGGCAGGGATAGGGCTCCGATCAGCACACAACACACAATACACGGCGCACGAGTTTGGGATGAGTGAAGAAGTTTGCTTGTTCTCTCTCAGCTAACTAAACGGTAAAGATAGGAGTAGATATAAATCATAAACAAAAAGTCATTCGCATATCCTTCGCCACACATATACATTTTCTTCCATGTCTTCTTTCATGTTTCCTTGGGTGCTCCCATGCTAGCAATGGAAAGGCGGGTATCAAAAAGATTCCCACGGCTCTTAGCCTTCATGCATCTGACTCCTTCATTTCCCTTCCGGCACTTCCGCTCTCCTACTGGCCGATGTATCAATCTTAAGCTTTAGCGCATTCTCGGAGCTTATCCGAACAATGAAGCAATAACCTGAGCGTGCCGAGCAGCACCTAACGGATAAATTTCAACACCCCCTGGCGGAGGGTTTTGCCGGGGTTGGATGTGGGGTTTGTAAAGGTTTGATTGGTGGTCATGTTCGGGGGACGTTCGTTCCGTTTGCAAGTGGGTATTGTTACTGTGGGTATGAGTAGTCATGGTATTGGAGGTGAGTAAGTGTATCTCGTTACTAATT
The DNA here is from genome assembly GCA_003521225.1 of Tuber microsphaerosporum. Classification (NCBI taxonomy): domain Eukaryota; kingdom Fungi; phylum Ascomycota; class Pezizomycetes; order Pezizales; family Tuberaceae; genus Tuber; species Tuber microsphaerosporum. Next base: position 13,374 of record QOVD01002025.1, read on the forward strand.
GGGGAAAGGTCCCTGGAGGAGTTGTGGGCTTGCCTTGTCAAGCTGGTTTAAAGAATGATTTTTTCTTCTTTTCGTGCTCGATTGGCATGATGGTATGATAATCTCTAGGCCTGAAAGAAAAAAGATATGAATAGACTGCAGGTGTGGTGCAATCGCATGACGGTGTCCTGGATGGCTAAAAGCCAGAGAGCATTATTTGGGATAGAGAAACATCTCGGAGAGTGTTGGTTGATAAATTTTCCTAGGGAGGAAGAAATAGGGATGGCAACCCTAAGAAACCCCTAAGCCCTTAATTACCAGATATCGGGCGGTAAAGGGGGCCCTTTTTTGCTTTTCCAGGCTGTGTATTTGTTCAAGAGTTAGCCTTGTGCGACGGTAGAGAGGGAACAAGGCGACCTTTGGCACCTTGTGCAGTGCACCTCGCTACAAGTGGGCTCAGGGCAGAGACAGCCAATTGGACTGATGATTTAGTTTAGTGGTAATCGGGTCTCGGTTAGGTCCTGGCCCGATTCTGGGTCACTTTTTTTTTGCCGTTGACATGGTGTTGTGTCGGAAGATATGTTCCTACTAGGTGGACCAAGTATCATATGACATAAATCGTGCCTTTGAATGATAGTGATATTATATCTTAGGCTAGTATAGGGTGGAGATTCGGGATACTGGGTATATTTTCTGGGAGAGTAGGGGTTAGAGATTTTTTAAATTCCTATCTGGTCTGGAATTGCGCGGAATCCGAGGGAAGGAGGTGTATTTCTATGTATCTTGCACAAATCTTGGGGAATTTTCCGGAATCTAGGAAAGCAGAATCTGGGACAGCAGGGTGCGACTATAATACTTTTTCTGTAATCCCTCTCAAAGAGGAATTACCGGGGAGGTCCGAAAAGATATCGCTCTTAGTACCTTGTTGAACGTTAGATGTGACCTTTGGCCATCCGGATCATGGTGTATCTTCCGCTGGGCTTCAGGCCCACTATTGCTCCGCTTTGAACGGTTAATGGAGCAAGGGCTTCGCTCTGGGGCAATCCCTTTAGACGCTAGGCAGGGGTCTCACATTAAAGAGATCGCTCAATTAGAGGCATTCAGCGCCGCGTTCGGAGGAGCGCTTTTCGGGTACAAAATTTGGAGAAGATCCGCCAGATCTGTACAGTTGCTGGACAAAAGTGTCAGCGAAATGAAATTTCACTTTACCGGGGATTGCGGCTCTATTATGAGGAGGGGTATTGCACAATTGATGGTCCATATAGGAAGGGAGCCCGTGTAATAGCAAAGAGAGCCCCTATTTCACCATGGGTTTTGTCTAGTGACTGTGGTGAGATTATTATTCTCCTAGGATCTAGATAAACCGGATGTAGCTGGGCTTTTTTTCTTTTAAGCTCAGGATGCACAGAGTGCATGGAGATGTGAAAAATCTTCAGCACAAACGAATATTTACATCTCTCGCATAGCCATGCATCTGGATGTGGGAAGATGTGTATTGCAAGTCCAAGTTCGTAATCTGAATCTATTATATCTGAGAGTATTCATTACTTGAACGTTGAGGATGACATGTGCAGCTATTCTTCGAACCCAGACTACCATTATCTCCATTTTGCTTAAACTCTTAGCGAAGGGCTCTGGGTATGAGCTAACTTAGATTTGGTTGGAGAGCAGGAATAGTCCCGTGCTTAAAAAGGAATGATGGGATTGATCGGGTATGGTAGAGTACAGCTATCCGTAGAAGCCCGACCAATTTGACCAAGTGCTACTTGCGCGCAAACTATCATGGCGCAATGCTCCCATAGACTAATTTGCGCGCAGGTACTGTGCTCGTGGCGAGATTAAGTCCCGAGCCAACGGGTGCAACACTCAACCATAGCAATATGGAGCCACAACGACTCGAGTCGGTGCCACAGTCAAAGTGAAGGGCCCTATTACCAGATCCCGCGCCCACAGAAGGAGGGAGGGACACAATATACAGACCCTAGTATTGATAGTCATTATAGTACCGGTTATCATGATGGCTGAATTTTGCCACGGGTCATGGTTGCGCTCTTTGGCTCAGGACTTAATCTCGCCGCGAGTATATAACTTCTTGCGGACCTTGGGGTGCATGCGTTGGTTTAGGCATAGCCGATCAAGGTTCGGTGGCCAGTCAAGACTTGTAGAGGCATTCAGCCAAGAGTTTAAAAGCGCTTATGCAAAGTGTTTGAGTTGAAGGAGTTTTATGCATATGGAGCCTTTTTCGCATAAAAATTTGGCGGATCCTTGGCACTCGGACCTGGGACTGTATGCCTTTACCGGTAATTGTGCTTGGGAATGGGGAGGGAGCCAGGGGAATATTACGATACAATGATCATCCGTAAAAAGCTCAAAAAACGCGGTTGCGTGTGCGGGGTTACCAGGCGTTTGAGACAAGCACTGCCGAATAATAAAAAAAGCAGAAAGGCCAGCAAAGGTCATTGAGCCCCGTGCTGAGAGCCAACTCTCACAGTGCAGGGGGGCGGTATTCTAGAAGAGCAGCATATTGACTGCCAGAATTGGGTACGAGTACTCACGGATTCATACGCTATGCAGAAGAGCCGCATCCAAGACGTGCGCGCAAGGCTTGGCTACATACTTGGTTGTTTGTTTGACTCTTTAGAGGCTGTCGTTTGCTGGATCCTCATGAGCGAGTTCGCTTCACCTATCATTGAGTTAACCCTCCGCGTATGGTCTAAGCGAGAAGACGATGCGAGACCGTGTAACCGCTGTCGTGATGAAGAAGCCTCATCCTGGTATGTCAAGTCGGGGTATACTCATGGGATTGGGACTGTCACCAGGTTTGGTGCTTAAGGGGATTGGTTTTTGAGGTGACGTGTGATGGTGGGTCACTTGTGTGGGGGCACCACAGGCTGTATTTGGTTCTATGCTGTGTTCTTTTCTCTGTACGAGTACATCGAACATCGACAGATCAATCACTTATAACGAACACACTCTTTGGTCTCCTATCATACTCTTTGCTCTGGGTTTTCCCGTGAAGCCCGCATCGCTGTAGCTTCATAGTGGTGCTCCTACGACCGTAGCTTTCCCTGCGCTAGACCCGACTTCTACCGTGTCGATGCCGGCATGGAGGTGTGGTCCATGGGCTGGTTATCTTTTTTTTAACCTTAATGAATTTTCAAGACCCGGGAAAATAGGCCGAAGGTTGCTCTGTCAACAGGGGTTGTCCGATCAATCAACGGGGATCTCCTGCTTCTCGCACAGGTTGCGTTGGGTGTGTTACGTTCGGTAGTTGAGTTCAGACCTGTTCGGTACGCGGCAGATGGGGTATATGGGATAAAAAACAAAAAGAGCAACTGTTTTACTGGTTCATCCCGCAAGCTGCAGTACCTGTCGTCCAACCGTTTTTTTGGAAAGAACCGCTGTTGCATGCTTCCTGGATTTAGGAATAAGGGCCAAGTGATGGTATGCAATAGCAGGCCTTTCTAAAAAGGCTTCGACATTACGAGTACATAACTACCTATCCTGCCGCACCCTTTTTAGTCCCGATGTCGGCGGACGAGTTTATCGTTGGTTTCTTAAATTCTACGAAATTCCAAGGTCCTTATCATACTCGAGAAACGCTTCTGGAGGTACGCAACGATTCACGCTCTGAAGTTATTTTATCTATTGCCTACAGATTTGCCGCATCACCGCGCCGAGCCGTCATGTCTCCTACAAGAGAATTTGTTCTCCGGGCCATGTTACCCCAGTTTGATAAACGGGATAGCTCGGAAAACAAGGAGGACAACAGCAATGGCATGTCTCTTGGAGAGATATTGGCAATTGTTATCGCTGCCCTCACTTTACTTGTCGCTATGATACCTCTCTTCAGGTGCTCACGATTTCGTCGTTGTGTATCCTCCTCGATTTCACACTTTTTCAGAGTGGGCCTACCCCCCTCGTCCTCCCTAAACCCATTCTCATATACATTCTTAACCTTGCAATCTCGCATAGAAAACTCTCCGTATTACTCTCCTAGACCCCGTGTCGGGAGCTGTTACCACCATAGAGGACTCAAGTGCCGCGTCAGCTCCTGAGATTCTTATGCCTCGTCCTGTCTTTATTTACAATCACTATTCCAATGCACGCCTTGTTGGTACATGTTCTAGTACTTTCCCATGCAGCCAAAATGACATCGCCGGGGAAGACGGGAGGGTACCGCAAGTAGAAGAATCACTGGGACTGAGAAGACCAGAGCGGGCGGTCACTTATCCCTTTCTATAGAGGTTGGCGTTGTGTCTGCTCATTTAACTTAAAGCAGTTCAATATTTTGTAAGTAGAGGCTTATACAAAGCCTCCACCTTTGTATCTGTTACTGCCTGTACCTGATATCTCTGCTTCCCTTACTATTGCTAACGCTTCCTAGGAACCAGCCTGAGTAAACCCCATCTGTATGACTGTTTGTGCATTTTTTCTTCTTCTTTATGTTACGGCGTTACGAAACAGGCATGGGGATAAGATGTGAGCAACTTGCACAAGTTTATTGAATCTCTACTCCTAGATCCCCTATCGATGTTTGCATGGATCCGGGATTTCTCGATTTCCGTTTTGAGCTTGTACTTTTGGGGAGGAGAGTGGTGGATTCTGGTATAATATGTGCATATATTCAGTTCATATTTATCAGAATTACTACCAAATTGTAGCAACGGATTTTTTGATATTAAAATTGTAAATTCTACCATACTGTTCTGTAGGAATGATACCGGATAATTGATTGGTTTTGGGTGGGGGGTAACGTATAACTGGTTACGGGGTTGATAAGGTATTAAAAAAGGATTGGAAATATCTTGATTGTTGAGATGCCCTGAGGTATAGACAATAACTATATTTTCCTACCCCTTCAATACCTGCTGGTAGCTATGACTCCCGAGTTCTAGTGTTTTCTTTCTGGTGCAAGTATCCTGTATCTGGATATTTCTATTTCCTCAAGTAAGCTTAGTACCATAACTTTCTTTGGTATAATTAACAGCCCCATAGCCCTCAAATGTATTACATAACAAGACTCTACCAGCACTGCAAGTCTGACTTGCTGTCGTGGTCAGCTGCAGGGGATACTTGTACGCTGGCTCCGCCGCCGCGCCTTTTAGATTTTGTGCTCTACTATACAGTACTCCAGTAATTTAGAATATATCTGTTAAAGTTTGACAAGCAGCCCCGCACCAATCTGAGAGTGCTGAACATTCTATTGTCCTCCAAAAAGACTTTATTGCTACTGTACTTTGATTATCTGATGGGTCACTGCTCATGCGCACAACCGATAAACGTGCCGGTTAGTCCAAATGCTTATTTCCTTGCAGTTATAATTCCCGAGTCCCGACCTCTCCTCACGGTTCTTGGTGACGGGCACAAAAAGAAAAAAGAGAATAGGAAATTCAACCACTCCGCAAGCGCCGTCCCTTCGACCTCCCGCAATTCACCTGATGACATGACCCACCAAGAGTGCAGTAACAACAAACACAACAACAACTGGTGGGTTGCAGAATGTTAAATACTGACGACTTAGAGAGCAGGTCAGAAGCGTAGAAGCGCAGAGTGGTTCTACCCCCACAGCCTGCTGAAAACGCCGAAAGTTATAAAGAGGGAAGATTTGTATGCAAAACATCTGAATGAGTAAAACAACTCTCCCTTGGGGGTCAGAAGCACTAAAATCCGTTACCAGCAGGCTAAGGGCAGATTAGTCAGCGGCGGCCTCGACCTATTACTTGTAAATAAATAAGCCTTTTCAAGACTTTTCAAGCTCGGATGGCTCGGGTTTAGGGATAGCTTAAATATTCCCTCCACTCATATCCCCGACATACTAGTAGAGTAACTATCGGCCGGCGAACGACAAGCTCCTGCCCGGAAGCATCATTAATTTTTCCCGTTACCCCGTTTCGACGAATTCACCCCCTGCCCTGTCAGCTACCGGCTGGTATTCGTCGGGCCAGGCCCGCTAGAGACTGTGGCTCAAATATCCTGCTGCAATATCACACAGCACAAGCACAGTATAGTGCCGGTCCTTGAGTTTTGGGGATCTGTGAGGGAAAAAAAGCAACCGGAGAATTGCAGCGGTTAGAACGAAAATACCTGCGCTAAAGAGGAGAACGAGGATTGCTTTTCAGCGCCAGGGAAGAGATGAACGGATCAGTAGTAGCAATAGAAGCGGTATGAGAAAGACCTCTATAGTAATGTTGAAGGATAGGACCGTGAGATAATATACTGGAGATTCAATGCTGTAGTTGGCTGTTGTTGTTCAGTCAGTTAACTGTGCGGGGGTGCGTAGGCGCAATGAATGAGTGACAAACGCACGTCCTGGATCTAGATATATCTGCCAGAGCTTGTACCAGGGCCTGACGCCACTATCAGCGCTGGTTACTCTCATGTAAAAGCACAGTGGAGGGCAAGGCTAGGACAACGTACCGACAAGTTAGGAACAACACAAGACAAGATAAAATAAGACATGCCCACGACAACGTAAGCTCCCATGATCCAGACCTGCCTTCTTAACCCTACTTTGCAGCCTTATTAACTGAACCTCAAAAATCACACTCGTAGAAACCAAAGGCACATATGTGATTCTAGAAAAAAAGAAAACCATGCACAGCTTCGACACCCACATGGCACCACGGTAGGAGAACCACCCAACCATAAACATCTTTGACCCGAATATTCTCCTTTAGACCTCCTCCTCACTCATTTCCTCCCGTTACGTAGGCCAAAGGTTTGAGTTTCCGCCATAGAGGCTGACTAGGTGTGACATGATTGATTCAATTCCGTAGATTATCTAATCAGTCAGCCTGGGAATTCGCACGTTTTCTAGGGGAAACATTAACCATTACTAGAATCATTAGCCAATCATCCGGTTTGCTGCATTCCAAGCCAACCATCTTGTATCGCGTTATAAAGCGGGTTAGGACTACGCATACCCCTAGACCGTACAGGGTCCACCCTTCTACTAGCTGAGGATCAGGTCCACTTCTATGCCCACTGTCTCGGGCTCCTAGGGCTGCGTATGCCATCTGTGGCGCCATTCCATAGGATCGAATGGGACGAAAAGTTCGAGAAGAGGGTTGAAAGATCGGAGTTTGAAAGGGCTAGTTATCATATACCATAAAAAAATACTGAAGGCTCCACATTGCTTATGGATGAGCCGGCGACCATCACGTACCAAACATAATTTTCGACAGTATATAGTGATGGCCACGAGCAGATTAGACTCGAGTTTTGCTCGAGCAGAGCATGCTCGAGCACCCTCGAGCATGGGGGTCCCTCGAGCAGAGCATGATCGAGCTGGACTCTCATAATCGGCTCGAGCTACTCGAGCACAAGTACTGCTCGAGTATAGTCGAGCATACTCGATCACATGCTCGAGTATGCTCGATCATGATCGATTACTCCTACATATATTTAGCTTGGTAAGCAGGTAATATTGTTGAATAAAGTAAATACTATCTACCCCGCACAGTGAAGAATCTGTTCTCAACAAAACAACCACCAACTCATCTCAGAATCTCGTATCCTTCTATCTTGACTTTCCAATATGTCCTCACTTTCGTCATCCCCAACCCCATGACAAGTGCCAGAAACAGTATCCGACAGCCCTAGTGAAGCCAATAGCGCTAATGACTTGGGATGCGTTACCGATTTTCGCGATACTTTGAGCGGCCGTTGGGGTGTGTTTTATGCAAATAACCTAATTGAACAAAAGGAACTGTGGTGAATACATACTAATTGTTACTGACCAGACTCGAGAATGATCGATCATACTCGAGTACAATCGACCATGCTCGATAATGCTCGAGCAGTCTCCATGCTCGAGCACTCGATCATAGTCGACGATTTGCTCGAGCATTCAAGCATGGGGTCCTCTCGAGTAGATCATAGTCGAGCATACCCCTCATAATCTGCTCGAGCATGCTCGTGGCCATCACTAACAGTATATCAAATTTCATCAGTCAGCTTGGCATCATCTAATTGCCCATTTATTGGTTAATCGATCGATCCTCTATGCGGGTGTCCAGGAGCAACTCGCTGTCCTGATTATCATTGGTAGCAGGTCTCTTGTCTCTTTTCAAATCTCCTCTCCTCTCTTACACACAAGTTTTTTCCTTCCGGTAAACCAAAACAAATCAAACCAATCTTACCACAACTCTTATTTAGCCTTTATTTTCGCTCTTATTCTCACCCTTGGTAAAGTTACCCCTAGCACCTTCCGTGCAGAATTAGCGGATATTCAAAGGCTCTGTGTTGCCTGCTGCTTATTAGGTTCGGCTCTCTGCTTATTGTTTCCAACGTATAGTACCGCATTTATTGATGAAATCTACTAGCTCCGTCCCAGGGTGTGCTATTTCCGGTCAAATTAGAGAGCGGAATTAGGCTTTAGATGGCATTTCTCATTGGCCACTTCAGACCAACTTGAACTTGCCAACCATAATCCATGTTTTAGGCCAAAATCTGAAGCAACACAACATCTTACTGGGCTGGAAATAGCACATCCTGGGAGAGAGCTAGTGGATTTGATCAGTGGATGCCGTAGTGCTACCGGATACGAGTGATTATATGTGACACAAGTAGACCTTGAGATCTTCGAGTGCTTCACACCATGTTGACTGTCTCGTTGTGCAACATCAAAATTTTTGACTCCAAATGCGGTTTGACGGGATTGTCCCGTAAGGCTGCAGTTTTTTCTGAGGGGTTGGGCGTTTACCATCGAGGAATGTAGTGTCTGGTTTGGATACTGTATTTCTCATGTTTTGAGTTTCGAGCAAGCCTCACAATTAGGCCCGGGCCGGGTCGCCTAGGTGGCAGGCCCAGGTAGTCCGATAAAGCCCGAAAGAAAGCCCGAAAGAATTGCCACTTATGTTTATCAAGTCACACAATATCACTCATATCTTCTGATTTTAAACAAACGTGCTGCGAGCCCCAGGACTTGGGTCATCCCCAGGCTACTCTTCTGTTGAGAAATTTTCGGCCTCAGATTTTTAATTACCCCTTTTCATCGTGCAGCCTGACTTTGATTCTTCAAAGGTTATTCTGAGGTACTAAGCGAACAATTAGTGATTGGCGACATTCCCTGGGTTCAGATACTGTTCAAGCACTTCAAATGTCTCTGAACATGGCAATCAATGACCGGAGTAGGGGAAATCTGGAAGCATTTAGGATACCCATCACCGAGAATAATCGTTGCGGTCCGAATAGCTAGGGATGTTATACACTAAACCAATAGTTGTCATGGAAATGACTTGTGTTCTGCTGCTATGATGTGGTTGGAGACCTTGGTTGTTGCTGTATCAGTGTCTAAGTTAGCTAGTGTCTAACATAGTATTTTATCATAGCTGTAGTAAATGAAATTACATTTTTGGAGAATATACCCCTGCTTTGCCCTGTGCTAGATTACATGAAATACCATTCTAAAATACTACTTTCTCTTTATATTTGATTAGCTATTGTATTTTTCATACTGCGCTTGTTGCTATTTGAGTGTTATTTGTGATTGGATTGTGGGTTGGTACAACCCAGTGCCAATTGGGCAAAGCGAGCCGAACTCAGCCTAGCGTGAAAGGGTAGTGTCTTGAAGACTGACGGAAAAATGTTGAGCCGGTTGCTGGGCCATTAGGCGGCTACAACCCCAGGACATCCCATCTGCAGACCTCCTTTACCACACCCCTTTACTGCTCCTCCCACCATCGAAGATCACCATCCTTCCTACAGCTCGCATTCTTGTTTGCTCGCGTTTTTTATTCCATCCTTCCTACAGCTCGCATTCTTGTTTGCTCGCGTTTTTTATTACATACACCATGACAATGCGTTTCCCATCTCAGGAGAAAACCACACGGTACCCATAGGAGCGTTCACCAGCTGGAATCCAGCAAAACAGGCGTAGCAGACAGGCCCTGATCACTATAGCGAGCAGGCAGAATATGCTCTTGAAACCCGAGACATGGAAGAGAGCAACGAGTCTCCCATCGGCAGCGAAGAAGCCAAACCAAGCAATCCTCAACGGACTCACCCGCTTTGCAGCAATGACAAGCAGCAACTACCTCGACGACTCCAAAATATGCTGCTCCGTGAAGCCTGATATAGACTCACCACATCTACTAAAAATCCCCTGTGCAAAAAGGGCATTGT
>QOVD01002027.1:0-21620 GCA_003521225.1 Tuber microsphaerosporum
CCGCCATCAAACCCCCTCCTCCCTGGCCAGAAGGACTTCGCCACACGCCTGATGTCAAAATTAGGCTGGCGCGCGGGCACAGGCCTCGGCGCCTCTAGCACAGGCATAACCCAACCCCTCCGCGCCGTGCACACAAAGTCCAAAGACCACCCCACCCGCGGCAAAATCATAGACAAGAATAAACCCAATCCTGCCGCCACCGTCGGTAAATTCGGCCCCTCGAGCGTCGTGGTGGTGCTGAGGCACATGGTCGACGGCCTAGAAGGCGAGGACGAAGCCGTGCTCGTGCAGGAGATTGGCGAGGAGTGCGAGAACTCGTATGGCGGTGTTGAGCGGGTTCTTGTCGTTTGGGGGAGGGAAGTGGAAGGGACTGGGGACGGCGCAGGTGCGAAGGGAGCGAGTAGAGTATTCGTCAAGTTTTCGCAGGAGTTGGCGGCTCTTAGGGTTTGTTTATTCCCCCCTTCCCATGCCATTTTTCTCTGGTTTGAAGGAGAGGAAGTAGTAGCTAATTTGTCGGTGTGTGTGCATGTAACAGGCAGTCAACGCCCTTGAAGGAAGACTATTTAACGGGAACACCATCGAAGCTAGATTCTTTGATAAAGATAAGTTTGAGGATCGCGAATTTGATTGATCGATTGATATGCTGCTGCGTCAACCAGCATAAAGGCACGAGTGAGTCGTTGTGACGATGTACCTGTAGCATAATGTTAATCCGGCATTCCTCTTTTTTTACTTTTTTTTTTTCCTCCTCTTTTTTTTCTCTGCATACACTTCATCTTCCTTTTCTAGTATAAGTATCATAAACTACCGGTACGGTCACTCAGCGGTTTATAAGCGGAATTGGTATATTTCAAAAAAGGAAAGAAAACAAAAGTACGATAGCAGAATATCAAGCTAAATAAGTACAAACAAAAAAACGGAAAAAGATATGGTACGGATCACGGTACGGATCACGGTACGGCAGCGACAGCATGTGATACTGTGGACAGACGCCAATAGCATATGAAAGAATGGCAAGCATATGACAATAATATGACATGAAAGATCACCCTCAAAAACCACTACACCAACCAACCAACCGACTGGTCGCTAGAATATATATATATATAAAAAGTAAGAAAAAAACCCCTAAAACCTCACCCTCGATACAGTGGTAATAGTAACAAATCTAATTCACAACCAACAACCATGATTAAAACAAGCTGAAGAAAAGGGGGGATGGCTGACAAGGTGCGCATCGGTCGAAAAGTCTCTCTTCTCGAAAAAAGTTTCCCTATCAACATCACTTCCACCACCACGCCCGTCTACCCATCAACCGATTCCCCAACCAAACCGAAGAAGCAAACAATAACAGAAGAGAAAAGAAAAAGAAAAGAAAATCAAAATTCCCAGTACTCCAATTAAAATCCCTAATTAGTCCACCATTCCCCTCCCCCACCGCCTCATCCGTGAATGGTAATCGCTCGCCCTGCCGCCCCCCTCCTCTCTTATCGGTTCCTTCTTATATCGTCTTCATCATAGCTCTGGGTCTCTATATTCTTGATTATGATGGGAGGTAGAACACTACCGGGTTTAGACGTTGCCAGGCTTCTCATCCGTGTCGATATGCCATACGACGTAGTTTGGCAATCCAATGACTTTGTAGCCGGCACGCTTGGCCATCTTCGCGAAGCCTTCAGTCTCAGCCTGGTTCTCGAAAGAGTAGGCAGGGAAGTTTATTCCTATAAATTGTCAGTCGGTAGTCCATTCACCGGATGTGAAGGTATGATTATTAACCTGAGCGATGAACGTCGGCCTTCACAAGAATGCTGACACCCCCTACCCCGTCAAGTTCTATTTCTTCGTCCTTATCCTGTCTCCGATCGCCCATCATGGCCATATATTTCCGCCCAGTGGCGTACTCCTTGTACCCTGTGAAGATTTCGATTAGACCGGATACCCAAAAATAATTTCACGATTTCGGCATACCTTCAGCCAAAACGGTATCCTTGGGAAGTTTGGCCGCAAGGGCTAGGCCTTTCTCGGACTCTTGCCATGAGTTGTAGTCAACTACAACCGATGTCTCAGTCAGCTTTGGTGGCCCCTGCAGGGAGGTTTAAAAATAGTGGATGAAAAGATTACTCACAGCGACCCTCAATATCGTGACCATTATTATCATACCTGTGGAACCAAATGTCTACGAAAGTTAGTAACATATCTCACAGAATAGCATTGGGAGTAGATGTATCGTACTTGGAACAATAACGTCCTTGTCGTGGGACATGAAGTCTTCCAAAATGCGCTCGGGGCTCTCAACAATATCCACGTCCCTCCAATAGACCCAAGAATGATCAGGTTTCAGAGCACTGTACAAAAGATAGTTTCTTGCGCGACCCATGGCCTTTCTCCGGGGACCCTGGAAGGCAAACGAGTGTCTAAATTCAACATCCTGGCTTTCATTCAATCCGAAATCCTTCTCGACAATCTTGACACTCCGGAATGGCCTGACACCCTTCTGAATCCTCTGCAGCTCCTGGACCAAGGCAGCCTTAGTATCATCTTTAGTATCACTGATGAGGAATGCTAGGTCGATCAGCTCGTGGGGGTAAGTCAGCCGTGTGACAAGGTCAAAGTACGTGGCCAAGTAATAGGATGCGTCGCGAAGGGGTGTGAGGATCAAGACCCGTTCCTTATTCTTCCAGGCTTCGGGGGTGGATTTGATCGAGTTCAAGTCGTCATTCTGAATGGTTTGTGTGTCTACCACCAAGGGTTCGTGGTGGTTAAATAACACTGGTGTACGCTGATGAGCATGCCAGCTATTATGTTCATTCGCAGAAATCTCTAATGGCGACTTGGCCGGACCGAAACAGTAAAACCTAAGAGGGAACCATCCGTCAGCACAAAGTTTGACCGCGATGACCTTTTGCACATGAAGCCGTATGGAAAAATTTAATGTTCAATCCCGTGTTGATTCCTCACAATTCACCTCAATCCAACCCCTTAATTGTCAACAGTTGTATGGGTGTGGGAATACTACTTTTGTAAATTCGCAGCAGACCCACTGAGACTTCGCCAGAGCACAACGACGAGCCCGACCATGAACATTGCGAGTAGAAACCGCGTCCGCAGAAATATCTGTCCAAGAGCCCGTAGAGGCGGCAATCTGCCCCGCACAGTTTTTACCGTCATCCCTTTCGGAATCATATTATTGTTGCAGAGGGGGAAGCTTCAGGCACTGATGGCGATAAGAAGAAAAGACACCACCAACGGGCAAAAGCGAAAGACTTTAAAGAAAAGGAAAGAAAGAAAGAAAAAAAAGAACGAGATGGAAGAATAGATAGATGGGTAACAAGACGAAACTCAAAAAGTCGTCCTTGCAACGAATTCTCGTTTCCTCGTTGGTCAAGCGGAAAGTGGTTGAGGAGGAGGGGGATTGGGGATTGAGAAAGGTGGAAACGGTGGAAACGGGGGGGGTTGCCGAACGGGACAGGAAGGAGAAAAGGAGTCGTCGTTGGCGGTGTAAATTACGACACTTGCGGTAAAACGGTGAGATTAGCACTTCGGGGATTTAGCCATCCTTCATGGATTTTGCGGACCGCTTTTTTTTCTGTTGTCAGATGTGGAATGGACTGATTCAATGAATAATCAACACAGCCAGAACCTCAACCTTTGAAGGTTACAACTATAACTTTGCAATATAGTCTAATACGATGACTTGTTACTTGTACTCCTACCAAAGATGGCATGAAAGCTGCCAAAGATGGAAGCTGGAATACAAGTACAAGTACAATTACTCGTCAATTCATAAAGTATCCAGACATAAAAATGCCGAGAATTGCTCCCAAAATCAAGGACCTTGGCACCTCTATTTCCGGACACAGTACCTCAGGAATTGGACACAAAAGTTAGTGCCGAGATATAATATTAGTTGCTTCCAGCACATCTGGACAGTACAGCCGCGTCTGCAAAGCCCTCACACCCATTTCAAGTGCTATTACTAGGCAACCCTCTCTTTCTTACTTCATACCCTCCAAAAAACAATCATTTAAAAGGCTCTTGCCATTCCGTTGCTGTTGATAGGCACAGTAATTACAAGGAAGGGTATGAGAAAATTTATGGACACGACAGTGGGGAGACGACCACCCCCGAAACACCAACCCAGAGCATGAGGAAGCTCACGGTGAGGACTTCTTAGGGGAAAACCTCATAATATTATAGAGGTGTAGTTCTATTTATTACGAGAAATGCTGACTATCAAAGCCTGTCATTCCAACCGTCATGCTCCAATTCCCGTTTCTAGGCACTGTCGACACCAAATATCACCCACTGTCCAAAAGTAAATACCAACCTGACGAATTCCAATATTGCCTAAACACCTCAGATATCATAGCAATGCATTACTGTGCTGATATCACCCTCAACCCTTGCGAATCGCCGCCCTCCATCCCCCAGCTCCAAGTGCTACATCCGCAAAGTACCGCATCCAATTAATTAAAAAAGAAAAGAAAAGAAAAGAAAAGAAAAGAAAGGAAAGGAAAGGAAAGAAAAAAAACTCCCTTCCAAACACATATATCGTATCCATCATCTACATCAATGTACTCGAGCTCTAGAGTCTTCAACTAGGGCGAAGCTTCACAACTCTCCGAGTGACCATCAATGAACAACGAATTGTGGTCTCACGATCGGATCAACAATTTATCACATACAAGTAACTATGACCCCCCTGGGGCTACCTACAATGCTGTACGAGTACTTAAAAACGTAAACATTATCGTGCGGTTGTATGCGAGCAGATACAAATAAGCCGGAACCCATTCCAGCTGAATCTAGTCTAGTGCCAACAGGCCCTAACTTGAGGCTCAAGGGAAGACCTCCGAGGCGAGTAGCTCACGTGACATAAAGATCCCAAAATTTTCCCACTCTGTTGAACAAACGCTCCTGCCCCCGCTACCACTATTACCACAATCACTGCCACGGCGTCGTGTGAGGATAGACAATGGCGCCCAAACATTCAAAACTGAGAGTGGAAATTGCAGGAAAGCTCTCTACCGATCGCGAAGAACGCTCCAAAAAGGTCGCCATCCTGAAAAAAAAGCGGACGGAACTGGTCAAGCAGACATCCGAGCTACAGCAAAAACAAGTAACGGACGAAATCGAGGACCTGGAAAAGGAGATTGTTGCGTCGCCGAGGGGGTATAATCACATTGTGAAGTTATTGGAGTATTTGAAGGTTTGTTCCTTCTTGGGGAGGGGGATAGAGGAATCGCTAATGAAATGTATTGCGGGGTCACAGAGTCCGGAGAAAACTACCATCAGCGCTGCTGCGACGTCGCTATGTCGGGCTTTCATCAAACTCATGGTGAAGGGGGAATTGAGTAAGAAGAAGGGGGCTACCGACGCTGAGGTCCAGATTTTGAAGTGGTTAAGAGGACAGCATAGGACATTTGTTGGGGAGCTTTGCCAGCTCTTGGATCATGGAGATGGGGGTATACAGGTTGGCTCCACTAGCCCCTACTAGCGCTTTGTGATACCTAGTGACTGACCGTTAATGAAATATAGGAAGAAGTCTTCTGGCTACTCATGAGATTGGTAAAGGCCGAGTCTGAGCACCTGTCACCCCCCGGGGAAGAAACGTACTTCCCGCACAAGCTGTTTCAGAGAATCGTGGAGGCATTGGTGTATGCTGAAAACCTGGAGGACTATGTCCGGATCCAGTTTGCGGAAAAGTACCTGGATGTGTATGATGACATTAGGTATTCATTTTTTGCGGCTATTAAGTATGTCCTCCCCCCCCTCTTCATATATCACCACGGTGCTAACATGAATTACATAGAACACTAACCCAAACCGCCCTCAAAACCCCTTCCACCCTTCCCCAATTCACAAAAACAACAATAACCCTAATCCTCTCCCTACACAACCTCCCAACCTCTACCACCCCGCCCTTTACCTCCTTCTTCGTCCTAGCCCCTCCCTCTTCCACCTCCACAAACCCCCGAGCAATCCTAACTCTAACCTCCCACCGCAAACTCATCCAAACGGCCTTCCTCCACCTCCTCCGTCTCCCGACAATAACCCCCTATATCCCTTCTATCCTCCAAAATATAACAACCCTAGCCTCCACCTTCCCGAATCCAGAGACCCTCATGGACTTTCTCACAGACAACTACTCCGCCGGCGGTCCCACCGCCCTCCTAGCCCTGTCAGGCCTCTTCTACCTGATACAGACCAAAAACCTAGACTATCCAAACTTCTACCAAAACCTGTATGCGCTACTGGACCGGAACCTGCTGCACCTAAAGTACAGATCCCGTTTCTTCCGATTACTCGAGGAATTCCTAAGCAGCAAGTATTTACCCGCAGCCTTAATCGCCAGCTTCATCAAACGTCTGGCAAGATTAGCTCTTAGCGCACCACCAGCAGCGGTGGTGGTGATCGTCCCGTTCGTGTATAACCTTTTAAAGGCACATTCGGCGTGTTGGTTCATGCTGCATCGGGAGGGCACCACGGAGGAGCTTGATATGTGGAGGAAGGAGGGTGTCGTAGATCCTTTCGACCCGGAGGAAAAGGATCCGTTGGAGACTGGTGCAATCGATAGCTGCCTCTGGGAGTTGGAGACGCTCAGGGAGCATTGGCAGCCGAATGTTGCCACCCTAGCTAGGATTTTGGGAGAGCAGTTTACCAAGGCTGCTTACGGACTTGAGGACTTTTTGGACCATTCTTACGGGAGTGTGAGTATTCTCTTATCTCTCATCCCCTCGACGTGAAGGATCAGTTGGGGGCTAACATTTTGGCAGATGTTCGCGGCGGAAATGAAGAAGAATGTGAATTCTGAGAGACCGCCAGTTGTAGAGTTTGAGGTTCCCAAGAGGATTTTCTTTGAGGTTGAGAGGGAAGAAGGGAAGCAGGATTTGTCTGAAGTTGCGGTGAATCCCCTACTTTTGCTCTGGGAGTTTTAGGCATTCTCATAGTGTAGATTATGTAGATATAAAAGCTTTCCGGTCTCGTACTGTACATAATAAAGGAAGTCCTTTATGGCAAAAATAATCTAAAGGCAAAAAAAAAAAGCAAAAAGCAATCGCTAAACCATCATACCGGTATCCCATAAGAGGAACGGACAAACACGTATATACGACCCAAAATCGCCTAGGAGATTATATAATGGAGGGGGAGGGAGGATGGAAGAAGAAGAAAAAAAGGTTCAATACCCCCCCACCCTGTGAATGCACAACCCATCACTCGCCCCCCTCCTTCCCTTTCCCAAGGACCTTATCAACCCACCCCTCAGTCCACTCCCACAAAGCCTTCGCATCCACCTCACTCCGCGCCCACTCGCCCAGGTCGACCTCTTCAGAATGTGTATAGCGCATATTCCACCCAGTCCTAGGAGCAAAGAAGCTCCCGTGCACGTCCTCCTCACGGATCTTCTCGGCGGCGGCCAGTAACGTCTGCGTCATGGCACCCTCACGCGGGGTAATACCGACTGCGGTGATGAGTTTGCGTGCGAGCCCCGACATCCAGGTCATCATGCCGAAGGTAGGCTATATAGAAACACACACACACATTCATTCATTCATTCGTTAGTAAGGGGGTGTATATAAAACCAAAAAGAGTATAATAATAATAGAGAAGGGAAGTAAGTAGGTACCCCATCCCCCAACCCCGTCGCACCAATAGTTCCGGGATGGCACACATTAACCCTAACACCCGCACACCCCCCAGCACGCAAGCGTCTATCCAACTCCATGGCGAAGAGTATATTAGCACGCTTACTCCTCCCATACCTCCTCGTCGCAGCAGGCAAGTCACGAATACTCCCCCCATCACCAGGAATCCTCCTCCCAACATCCGATAAATCAACCTTATCGACGAATTTATATGCATCAGAACTCGTGATGACGACACGCACGTCTCCGCCCTTCTTCTCCGCTGTGCTCCGTAGCAGGGGTAGTAATCCGGATATGAAGACGAAGTGTCCGACGTGGTTCACGGCGAATGCCATGTCCAGCCCGTCGGTTGATAGCGTGTCCACGGGGACGCAGGCGACGCCGGCGTTCGCGACTAGGATGTCTAGGTGTGTGTTGTCGCGGGCGAAGTTTGCTGCTGAGGCGGTGGCGCTGGCGATGCTGGAGAGGTCGAGGGGGTGGTAGTGGTATGTGTGCGAGGGGTATTGCGCGCGCAGGGCGGCTACGGTTTCCTGACCCTTTGTGGCGTTGCGGGAGGCGATGTGTACGGTTGCGCCGTGGCTTGCGAGGAGGATGGCGGTTTGGAGACCGATGCCTGAGGTTGCGCCGGTTATTAGGGCGGTTTTGGAGGTTAGGGAGGGGAGGTCGGTTTCTTTTAGTCGGAGGGGCATTGTGGTACTGTAGGTTTGGAAGAGTGTGGTGGTGATGGTGATGAAGGAAGGGAGGAATGGGAGGAAAGGGGGAGAGGTATTATATACAGTGCACTAACCGTAACTGCAAGGTTATCGTGGATTCAATCCTCAGGCTTGCTCCTGTAAGGGATGTCTCGGAATCTTATGACCCGTCCGACCGGCATTCCAGTGTACTCGAGTATACAATTGACGATTCCGGATCTAGTACCACGGCCTCAACCCGGTCACCTCCAAAGACTGAATGAATCTCCCCCATGTTCAAGGATCAACCTTTTCAACAACACCGAATATAATCAACACCACGCACCCATCCGGCGAACACCCATTGAAAAAAGTGAATTGCTTTCAGCGCTTTTACAAAATGGCCAAAGACAAGTGCCTAGCGGACGTCTGACTGAGGTTGACCTCACCCAACAACAACAACAGCAGCAAATCAGGATTTCGGAGAAGAAAAAAAGAAAAAAAACTCCCTATAAAACTAATTAGAATCGATCGATTCCTCTTTGATTCTATAGATTCCTTTCTTTCTTTCTTTTTTTTTTTTTTTTCTGGTCAAGTGAAGCAGCGGTCGAGAATGATACTGTAAGAAGGGGGGGGAGGGGCATTTTGAGAACACACTCTCCAAATTCACGCCAAGGCGGTACCTTCTTGCATTTATCACTAACCAGTAAGCAAAAAATAAAAGAAAATAAAAGAGAACAAGACAAGAGTGTCGGTTTCTAGTTGTCCGGCGTTTGCATAACGAACGGTTGGATTCTTGATTTTGTTTTAGCTTGTTGGAAAGGGTTTCTGTGCGTCTACCCAACCTCAAGCCGTTTTCAGACCTTCCCGTAATCTTTCGGGTTATTTGAAGAATATAATAAATAAAAAAAGACTGCCGACGACGACAATCTGTAAATATTTTGCTTTTCGTTGCTATGTGAACCTTTTTGGTAATATTTAATATATATTTATCCTGCAAGGATGCATGATACCGGTATGACACTGGTATTGGAAAGGTTTTCCTTCAGAATACGCTGCATCCCTCGATATGCAGTTAGACCGATCTTGGTGCATATAAGCTCACCCCTGTAACGGCTTGGCCGCATGCAACTCTAAAAAGTCGACCAGGTGTGACCCCCACCCCACATGCCATCAGAGATTTGATCACATTTCAATAAAGTCGAGAGAAAATGCCTTGGTAATTTATTCTCTGAAAAATAGATTCATTGAATCGTTAAAGCCGCGCGACGCCTCCCAAGAAATTGACAGCTGAATATAACACAAGGGGAATAGAAGAAAAAGGAAATCGAATAAGTGTAGATCCAACCTGAACTAAACTAAAATATGGAAACCGGGGAAAACGAAATTAAGGAAAATTTTTACCACCAATCTCCCTGCGCCTTCATAGCACTGACAACCTTGACATAACCGGCAATGTTGGCACCAGCAACAAGAGAAGGAAGCTCGCCCTCAGCAATGTCGTAATACTCCTTAGCGGTGTTCAAGCAGTTCCAGAAGCATCTCTCCATAATTCCGGCAAGCTCCTTGTCGACCTGCTCAGAGGTCCAGGAGACGCGCTGGGAGTTCTGAGCCATCTCAAGACCAGAGACGGCGACACCACCACAGTTGGCAGCCTTAGCAGGACCGTACCAAAGACCATCTAGTGAAAATCAGTACACATTCAAATGAAGCTGGGGAATAGTAAACGCCACTCACCAGCCTTGCGACCTTTACGATCCTCCTCGTAAACGTTGATAGCCTCCTGGGTAGATCCCATGTTGGAACCCTCAGCCAAGAACTTGCATCCCCTAGCGATCAACTCTTTGGCCTCCTGCTCCGAAACCTCGTTCTGGGTTGCAGAGGGAAGGGCAACATCGACCTTGTCGACATGGCACCAAGGCCTCTCGCCGGGGAGGTACTTGAAGCGAGACTGGAAGGAGTCCTCGGTGGTGTGGAGTTCGGTAAGGTACTTTCTGTCGAGCTTCAACTTGGCAATGAGTTCAATGTCGGTCTCGTTGAAGCCCTCCTCGCCGGTGGCAACCAAAGCACCCTTGGAGTCAGAGAGCGTGATAACTTTTCCTCCAAGCTCGAGGACTTTAAGGGCGGCGTACTGAGCAACGTTTCCAGAACCAGAAATAGCAACACGCTTGCCAGCGAAGGTTTCCTTTCCACCGGAGGCATAAGAAATCATATGGGCAACATACTGCCGATAAGGATCAGCTTTGTTCATCAATACGTCATAACAGGGGCATTGATATGATAAGGATAAGGGTGGGGAAAAAAAAGAAGAAGCAAACTAACGTAGACAAGACCGTAACCAGTGGCCTCCGGGCGGATCAGAGAACCACCCCAGGTGATTCCCTTTCCAGTCAAGACACCCTCGAACTGGTTCTTGTAGGACTTGTAGGCACCAAAGAGGTATCCGACCTCACGACCACCAACACCGATATCACCAGCCGGAACATCAGTGAATTGGCCAATGTGCTTGGAGAGCTCACGCATGAAAGAATAGCAGAAGCGGCGGATCTCGTTGTCAGACTTTCCCTTGGGGTCAAAGTCAGATCCTCCCTTGCCACCACCCATGTTGACTAAAGGAGAAATAAGGTTAATCGGGGAAAACTTTAAATATTTGGTGATGTAGGCAACAACTTACGTCCAGTCAACGCATTCTTGAAGGTTTGCTCGAAACCCAAGAACTTGAGGATGGATAGATTGACGGAGGGGTGGAATCTCAAACCGCCCTTGTAGGGACCGAGAGCAGAGTTGAATTGAACTCTGTATCCACGGTTGACTTGGAAATTGCCCTTGTCATCCTCCCAAGTGACACGGAACTGGATAACACGCTCGGGGACGGAGACGACAGGCAAAGCAGCCTTAAGTTCTGGGGAAGCCTGGAAGAGTTTTGATCCCTCAAGAGAGTGAATGAGCTCTAGTAGTAGAAGGAAAGTTTGTTAGCAATTGGCAAGTCTATCACGGCAGACCCACGAAAAAGCGGAAGCTAGCGGAAACATCCTCACCATTATAAGCTTGCTGGAATTCTGGCTCGGGTGCAAGGTTGGACATGTTGAAGTTTCACTGATCTAAAGTTGTAAAGTTTGGAAGTTGTTTTTTTTTTTCTTTTGTAAAGTGAGGAGTTTTGTAGAGTTGCGTGGGACGTGGTGGGGTAGATAAGGATTCGCAAGCTTCAACTATGATAGTTTGTTTTTTTGAGGGTCTTCACCTAGAGGCGTCACGTCTGGCCACTCTTCGCAGAGGGAGGAAAGGGCCTCTCTTTAAAGGCAGGAACAACAGCTACCCGCAGCCCTGAAGGCCAAAAGACGGGCGGGGAGAGCAGGGTGCTTCCTCCGCAACATAATAGTCTATCGTACCTTGGGGGGGGGGCGAACATTAGAATCGGGGGAGGGGAAATAACCACGATTCCAAAGAGGGTAAGGAGGGATTTCTCTGGCGTAATGCTCGACAGTAACTCAATTGCAAGCCCCGCCGGACGGATCCTAGTCTGGAAAGAGAGTGCTGGCATTTTAATAAATAGTATGATTTCCTACATAGTGCTGGATGCTGGAGATGCCGACATACCGGTATCATAGTCTCAGCTCATTGTTTGCCCATGCTCAAACAGGTGAAAGGGGAGGAAAGTCACGAGTTTACAAGGGCAAACAGTCTCTACCGGGGTAAAAAGCGAATTATTTTCCATCTACGATGGAGTGGGGAGCGGTTTCTTTTTTTTTTCTTTTTTTTTCCCTTTAAAAATCATTGTGAAAAGCCGGATGCAAAACATTTCTCTAGGTGCGATGATGATGGTAAACTGAGCTAGAAGATATAATAGAATTGGGTTACCTCAAAGCCTTCCATACAAGTATCACCTGGAAAACGCGGGATGCACCGGTGTGGGGTGAAGAAAGTACAAGTAACCGGTACTCGAAGTAGGTGGAATACGGGAAAGAGGTTTGTCGCCTCCTTCCTTCGCCCGGTCGATCCCGGAGGGTGGAAAATGAAAAACGTAACAAAAAAGTCCGAAAGCGGCAAGGTGCGACACAACTGACATCCCCCAGACGAGCAGAACTAGAGCCCAAAAGTTTGGTATTTGATGTTTTGATAGTGTAGGACGTTGATCCCACCAATGGGAGCGTAGCGATAAGGATCTGTTTGTAACACCGACAAGTAACGCTAAACAGCGAGGAAAAAGAAAAGAAAAAAAAAGAGGTTTTTTAGGTATGGATCGATGGGAAGAACACTCGAGTCGAATGGAAATAAAAAAAGCAATTGGATGGAGGGGTAGATAAAGCCGAATGCAAAATACCCCACCTGCATATCCCGTAGTCTGGGAGTTCTCCTGCGAGATGAGAGGCAGTAGATGGGATCATAGTGGAAGCGCTTGTACAGTACCGTACTGTACGACCGGCTGGTTCCTACGGCCCAGCAGAGAAGGAACCGCTCCAACATGTCATGCAGGATAATGCGCATACAAGCTACTCGAGTACAAAATCGAATTACAATAACAATTTCACCTGTGTCATAGATATTCACAATACCTATTACAACTAGTTTCTCTCTTTGAGCCTAAAGGCGGACAGACGGACAGACACGAAGGAGGGGAAGTCGGTAAAAAGGCCGCCTTGCTTCACTATCTAGCATTTGGGGGTTCCACAATCCGTCACTCATTCACTCATTCACTCGTTCATTCACTCACTCACTCCACTCTACCCTCCCTCCTCGGTCCGTGAAGATTTCTAAGTAGAAATGGTGAGACTAGTCTAATGAGCAAAAAAAAAATACCGGTCTGGAATGAACGTTGGAGAGCGGTAAGCTTCCCCCTTCCCCACCCCACGTTCTCCCATTGGGTGAGATCAACGACTTCTCACTCACTACATTGAGGCTGATCCTATTGGCAAGTCCAAAGGACGGAATGACGAACCAAGGTGTCTCCATTTCTCAGGAATCACATCCAATTCCTTGCGCGGACTAATGCAGGGTGCAGGGACACGTTTTTTTTTTTTTACCAATGAGAGGTCACGTCTAGAAAAACTATTTTCAGTCACAGAGATGATCCCTGAAGCTTCTTTTTCTAAGACTTAACAGCAGCCTCCCTCCTGCCCGTATCATACAATGGTGAGGTGATCAATCCCTCAACTCTTGCGAAATGCCCGTTAGGAAAAAAACAACCCGGAAACAAAGGGCCTCAAGGACTTTTAATGTCTATCCGCGTACCTTGCAGATAACCTCTTTCGAGCTTCTCGTCCAGGCCTGGATATATGACGCGTCGGAAGACGCAACTGGCACACACCTTACCACGCTCTGGAGCTGGCCGCACGGCAGGCCACAATACAAAAGGCCCTGATTCCGCCAATATCAAAAATCTTGCGAGCACACCGTCAAATGACTGACAACACAGGAATATGAAATTTTTTTGCACAGTTAACTACAAGCAAAACTAGGAGGAAAGAAAAAAAAAGAAGAAAAAAAGGCACGAAAGATCATAAAGCGGAAACAAATACACCCAATCTACCAGCCCTCCGAATCAAAATTGTCCGAAGGCCTATGAAGAAATGCAAGAAAAATATCTAAGAACCTCTAGAGAAATCCATTCCTGTTGTTCAGTTTAATCACAAACATGACTGACAGATCTGGTAAAAAATAGATGAAGGGTGGATCGGGACTTTCCCTCCATCCGCTGATTATATTCTGCCCTTATAACACCAAAAAACAAGGAAATCATTCACAACCACACCGGACACTCAAACAATTTTTTACAAGAAGGCTGCGAAGCCGATTGCGACCAAACCGAGCGACCATCCGAAAGTGATGCTCTTTGTAGAACCAGCACCCCCCTTGGCTGAGCCGCTGCTGCCTGATCCGGATCCACTGGTGGACCCACCGGTTCCCGTGCCACCACCGATGTTAATGCCAATGCCACCATCAGGGATAGGAGACTGGGAGAACGAAGCGACCTCCTTGATAGTCTTATCGGTGATCTCTTTACCCTCGCTGTCGGTAACTGTATGAGTGGTAGTGAGGGTAGGGCTGGAAACGAATTTCCCCTTTACGAACTTGGTCTTATCGACACCATTCTTGATATAATCAGCCCCTTGAGTGGTAGGAAGAGTAAAATTGGCGGTAATGCCAGTCAACTTGCTCGCAGCAGGGCAATCAACCGGGCGGGTTGGGTTGCTGGCGGAGGAAGGAATGGTTGGCTGCTTAGGGGTCTTGCCGAACGCGTCGCCGAGTGAATCAAATTCGGGGAGGATGATGACATCCTCACTACTAGTGATGTTGACAAGACCATAGTCGTTGGGTTCTTCAGTGAATTCGTAAACCAAACCACCAGAGAAAACGCCAGTCATCTTATCAGAGTAAAGGGCGTCGACCTCCTGCCAGATTCTGGGACGGACTTTGTTGCAACCATACCTGATCACTCGTTAGTATTAAAATTGTTAAGATAGTAAATTGGATAGAGGTTTTACTCTGTAAAGAAGATTGGAAGAGAGTAGTTGCCATAGTCCGAAACAAGCGTGTCATAGCCCGACCCAGCGAAGGTATTCTTACCACACCACTGGTAACTTCAAGACGTTAGAACCATCACCAATTATGGACTTCTGGAGAAAACTTACGAGTTAACACCCCAGAAATCAATATATCCAGTGTCACCGCACTCAAGATAGGCAGCAAGAGAAGTACGGAACCTCAAGTCATCAGCGTTGGAATAACCAACCGGGATTCGTCTATGAATGTGATTGGTGATGTAGGCCTTCATGTCACGCACAACAGCCTTGACATAGTTGGGAGATGCCTTAGCTGAGCCGGGGTCGAAAATAACTTCATTACCAGCCAAGAAGGCCAATGTGTTATCATACCCAGAGAACACGTCCATAACACCGAATATGTGCTCCAAGTACATGGGAGTGTATGTAGTCCATGGCTCCTGATTATTCAAGTGCTGATTTTCAAGTGGAGTGTTGACGTCCAAAACCAGGTAGATGCCAGCAGCAGCCAGTAGTGTCATACACTCGTCATGATTTTGGCTGGGGTCTACGGAGTAGACTCGAATTGTGTTGATACCGAGTTTCTGGAAAAGATAGACATCACGAGCACACTTATCTTTGTCCGTCAGGGGGTCTCCTCCCTTCTCGACACTAGCGGCTCCACCAGGTTGGTAATCAACACCTTTGATCTGTATAACGTTAATTAGCAAATTAACTCTAAACGGTACCTTGTTTGAAGGCCTTAGAGACAAACATACAAAGAACTCCTTCCCAGTTACGCTATCAATGAAGTGTCTGCCTTTGAGGTCAATAGTGTTAATGGCAGTGGCTACACCACCTAAGAATCCCAATGCACTAAGAGCTGCAACAGTGAAGCGCATTTTGAATGTTTGTAGATTTGAAATGTGTTGTGTAGAGAGCGACTAGTGAAATCCTATAATGCCGATGGGCTGACTGGGTTAAATGTTGTTATAGTATGTTTGCTCGTGATAGCAGCGGACGAGGACAATGTATCGCCTCAGATGTATACCGCTTACGCCCGGCGAAACGATGACGGAACAATTAAAAATGGAAGAAAAAATTAAAGAGAAAGAGAGAGTGTCATGAAGTGTTGTAGGAGAATGGGCAAGAAGAAGGGAAGGGGTGGGAGGAACCGTCCTTGAAAAAGGGGATACCGTGAGAGCCAAGACCCTCAATGCGAGCTGGGGTAGCTTCCAAAGAAGGGAAAGAGGGCCAAAATGGCCAAAAGGGGGGGGATGGATCAAGATGCCGCTATGCAGCTGTGCACGCGCGCTCACACACACCCAGTCCAATTTCCTGCGACCAGCCAACGCTATCCGTAAGGGGAACGATGTGGTTGGCTCGGCAGGGGAAGCGGCCAAAAATCAAACCCCGTCGGCGCCAAAAGGAGGTTGTCCTATTTCTACGACAAAGCCCGCGACCATTCAATCACCGCCAAACACCCAGGGCGGGCCTCTTCAAAATGATACAGTACTAGTCCGATACCAGCGAAGTACTTTCAAATGCCTAACAGAAGCCTTCTTCAGTAGGTAGGCCACTAGCCAAACCAGCTAGAAAGTAAAAAACGAAAACCGCTTGCGGATCGATAAAGAGCTCCCTGATTTGACAATGACAGACACAAAGCACCCTGCCAATTGGACCTCCTGCGTATTATTACAAGTATGAAAGAAAGAAAGAATGAATGAATGATTTGCATTCGAAAGGAAAGGACCATTCTTCGTAAATTGTGCCCGGGCTCAATTGTTCCTTCTCCCTTCCAAAGCCTGCCCCTGTCAGACCCCCTTGTGCCCGCTCCGCTCGTGCACTCCTGGATTACACAATTTCGCTCTATTCCGCCTCGCTTGGCCCGAAGCCGATCAAGGCGATCAACCATTGTTCCTGGAAGCAAAAAATCACCACGGGAAACGGCCAAACATATGGGAAGAGAAGCCCGCTAATTCCTACAGCACTGTAGAGCACAGTAGAGCCGCGGCACTTGGAAGCGCTGGCTTGGTTCAAGGGATTCCGGTCAGAAACGCCCAACAGTCGAATGTCAGTTAAAATTCGCAGGAAGAGTGAGAGATTTGGGGGGGCGGATGGTTGAGATTGATTTGATGATCCAGACTCCTCCCAAAATGAAGAAAAGAGGCTGTGCAGCCCGTTTCAATCCATGCTTTTACTCTAAAGAGCAAGTACAAATAAACTTAAAACGACCCACGGCGGGACAGGGGGGCGACGCGAGGGGCAAGAGGGAGGACTTCAAGGTTACATGTCTTCTGGAATTAGGATCAGCGAACTTCTTTGTAACAAGTCTCATACAAGCCGTTATTTTAAATTCAAGGCGAGATGACTTTGCCACAAGCGCCATATGCACTTCTAAGTCTCCTAAGGAAGAAAGCAAGAAAAGAAAGACAGAAAAAAATAGGTCAAGCTGATCAACGGTATCAGTGCGGCATTACATGCGCGATCAATGTTGCAAAGGCCTCCCGAGGGCTAGAAGGGGGGATCGGAGCCTCTGAAAATGGGGATCCAAGGGGGAGGTTTGTTCAATGCCTTAGTAAGCAAAAAAAAGAAGGAATGTTTGTTCAGAAGCTGGGAAAGAGGAACAGATTCCTGCACAAACAATAATCCTATTTGTTTTATCAACGAACTTGAACCCCACATGCTCGAAGACAGGAAAGGATGAGGAACAAGGAAGAGTTCTTTTCCGTATATAATTGCTGAATTTTTAGGAGGCGATAACATGGACTAGGTCACCGTGCCGGTATGCGACGCGAAGTTCTTTGCCAGCCGGAAGGACATCAGCGGAACTGAGGAGCGCCCACTTGGTTGTGTGCGCCAGTTCATCCGCTCCCCACTACCCTCTACTAGTAGTTCCTTTCTCTATCCTTTTACCTGTTCTTTTGAAGGGATTTTATCTTATGGCCCCCGGCCTGAAAAGCACGTTCCGGCTCTTTCAGTCATTCTTTAATTCCCCCTTCATTATAACATTATGTACGATAATGCAGATGTAAAATAAATATAATGGCAATAGAAAACGTGCTCGAGTACACCGCAGTACAGCAACACCATCATTGCCTTTAAAGTGTCGGAATGTACTCGAGTAGCACTGGAGCCTTCATCTCAGCGCGAGAAAAGAGAGAAAATACCGCATGTGCTACTTGTATTGGTACAATTTCCCAAATTCTTTGGGAACCCTCCCTGAACACCGAAATGGCAAACCCACCCTGGTTTCAAAGAAAGTTGTGTGTACCGGTGTGGTAGGATCTGCCCAAACCTAGCACAACACTGGTATCTGCCGGTATCCCGGCCCTGAAACGCTCCCGTCTCCGAATGCATGCCAGAGTCTTCCCTGAAACTTTCGGTGAATGCTTCGGAAGTTTAATGCTTCACTACGGTAGTCAGCTACTCGGGTATGGAGGTAAGTGATGAGACGGACAGGGGGGTCAAGATATCAAAGCTTCTTACCTTTCCTGGCATTATTCCTGCCAAATTAAATCATTTTTTACCTCTAAGGTATCGAGCGCCCGGACTCAAAAACCCCTGTCCGTCTCATCATTTACACCCTGACCCGAGTAGCTTGTCCCCTGCTGTCCGCCCGTCATGACCAATTAATTAGAATTACCGCCGCATTCTTTGGGTTGGCTAGATTTGAGTGGTTTCCTACAAGTACAGTACTGTATATATTATCGATTCCGAAAAAGTCCTCAGTTTACCAGTTCTCTCGATGCCACAGCAGGGACTCAGATTGGTTCTCTAACAGAGAAAATCAAAAGTCCACAGCTGAAAACAAGAAAGTGGGCAGCGGGAAATTACGTCCGAGGTGGAGGAAAACAGAGGGGTGAGGGGTTCCAGCACTGACGGCGTTTTTAAAATCGATAACAGTTGCCACTTCTTGCGTCTTGGGTTATCACTCGGAAATGAAGGGTCCGGTGTTCGTCTGCGGTACCGTAGGGGCACCGATATTTGACTGCTGCATGATGTCCTTAGAAGTGCTTGCATTGGCACGGGCGCTGCTACTGGCACTACGGTAGCAGTATCAAAGATTCAATGATGTCTTTGTTTCTGCTTTATGGAAAAGGCCAGTAGGATGTGAATAATGGGATTTAATGGATGTAGAGTCATTCTGTAGTTTTTAACTGTTTGTGGAATTCTTGTCTGGGGCAACGAAATAATAGAATGATGATTGATCAAGGGTGACAATAATTAATGCACGAGTACGGATACTCCTGTCGATGAATTGTCCCATGGCACAGTAAATTTCGGCTCGAGGCACAGACCCCTCGTTCAGTAAATCGCCCCCTGCGGCGTAGGCGTGATACCGAGATTAGCACTGGTACCGGTATGACACCAGCATTAATCCGTTGCGTCACAGTGGAATACCTCTCGTTGGATTGGAGCTTGAGAGAGAAAGCAGGTCATCTCTACGGTAAGGTATCACATATCATCGGAAAACGTTATTCTACACTTCAGGAGAACGTATACGGCTACCACTAGTTACAGTACTGTATCTAGAGGCGTTCACTGGCACAAGTTCTCAAGTGGGGAACTTTCCTCTAGAATTATCTGGAGAGCAAGTCACAGAGCTTTTTTTACTTGAGTATATGCCCGCCTTGCTCGGGGCCCTAGTATACGTATGAGAAGGTGAGTAATCCTTATCGATAAAGGAGAGTTGATGCGGAAATGATGCCCCTCTTTCAGTTTCACTACCGTATCCCTTCGCCCTCATTTGCTCGTTCGGAGGTGCACCCTCTTGGTTCGAACGACTGATTGTTGAAAGCCCTACTTCTACTGAGCATGGCTCTGGGCTTGGGATCAAAGGAGGACCAGATACCAGTATAAGGGGATAACCGCCTTGTAATTGGATCCCTAAGTCTGATTCGAAACCACTGGCTTCGAGTGGGGCAATTCAAATATGCACAGTGGGTTTCTTTAGATGCCGGCGAAGATATCTCGAAAAAACGAGGCAATTCCCTCTGATTGTGCATGCCGCAAAAGTCTGTGATTCAAACAACTATCTGGATCTGTGGATTCGACAAAAAATGCCCACATGAATGCCAATTTCCGCATCCAACCTAGCAAGATTTCCCGAGCTCTAGGGAACATGCGGAGGGGATTGTTTTTACTACAGCGCGGCTCGAGTGGGATGAGCCTTGCAGATTCGTGAGAGAGCATGGTCAACATCGGCGGTGCCCGGGAGGAGAGTGGAGTGGTTAGCCCGCCGTATCAGGCTGGCGGGCAAACTGTCACCTATACTAAGGTTTTCCTGCACAAATTTGCTACGTTATACTCGGGTATGGCACAGAAGCAGAGATGAGCAGCAAATCCAATATATGGATCCATTGAAAGGTCGGCGGTGTGGTTGTACTCGGTTATGTTTCCGGGTATTCGGGGTTGATGGTGAACTACTATCGGGATGGCAAAGTTGGGGTATACCTGGGTGACTAAAAGATTTGTGATAGCTGTGGGGGAAGCCTTGGTTTTTATGTCACTTCACTAGAAGACACAAGCCTACTGGTTCATGGTAACAATAATGCGCGCGGCGGATGCGGCGCTTGCGCAGAGACCAATGCCCCCCCTTTAATTGACCGGACGTCGCTCTTTCCAATCCCCAACGTCGTGTGCAATGGTATCATACCTGCATCGTCGGCGACTTGGTAGGTTATCCAAGCAGTTCATTGATTCGTCTTAGCTAGCAATCTCATTTGCCTGTCTAAGACGAGCCGAACTGGCGCCATTGTTCGAACGTAGTGCGCTCTATCATATTAGGGATCCTGAGGGCGATTGGGAGAAATCGAGAAATAGGCACTGATATCGGGTGTCGTGGACAGAGGCTGAACAAGAGGATCAACGAAAAAATGGCACCATTTTAAATTTGATGCCCGCTTATATCGTATCTCGATTTTGGGAGGCTAGGCCGATTGGGTATATTTTTCTCGTGGAATAGGTTGGTGGGCACTATATTGAGCAAAATACTTGTATGTTAGGGTACGATATCGTGCGGCATTGGTAAAGTAAAGACAGCTATTTATTCTTGACCCCTCTCTTTTTGGCCACCTTATTCGTACAGATTTACCTGTACTTCATCCTACAGCACCCTAGCCTAGGTCATCATAACATCACAACAACCTGCCTCTCTAGTCGGACCGGATGCACTCACAGATCTTGGCTGCGCTGCTCTCACGATGGGTTCTTCGATAGCGCATCGACGTGCATTCAAGATTCCTTGTTTCAATGGGATCAAGTGAGCTTGGGAGACTGTTGTTAGGGGGTGGGTACCGGCAGTGTACTGTACGGCAGCGCCCATTGTTCTCGAATGCTTCTGTTTTTTTTGCAAAGAGATGGGGTATTGACATACCAGCTCATGTGCCGTTGGAGCGAAATCTGCGCGACGAGAGGGCGGTGTTTGGTTTACGGCCCGGGGAGGAGTTTGTGGGGGTTGTCCATATAACTCTGGCAGCTGTGGGAGATATGAACGTTCATCACACCGCCGGGGTCGCCTTACGAGGGGATAACTTCGGGGATCATCTAACGGGCGATGAAATTAATTTTTCAGTTTTGTTCTTGTCAATTATAGAAACTATATAATATCATGGGTCTTGATGAACACCGACTAACTTGACGGAAATTCCGGCAATTGAAGAATCCTAAGTACGCATTAGGCGCGGGGGTTTATATAACACTTGTACTCACACCGGATTCTCATCCAAATGAGCCAGGTTTCTTCCATCACGTATTTACCTGTTAGCTGAGCTGTGGAGTAGTATTGCTCGATTTTCTTTGACACTGTCATAATACCACAC
>QOVD01002028.1:0-24410 GCA_003521225.1 Tuber microsphaerosporum
CCCCGCCCTCCCCCTCCACTTCCCCATAACTTCTAGCCTATTTTTGTTTCATATTGATAGGTGCGTCACAGTATATGGTCATTCCTTTGCTGAACTAGATGCGTAGTTTGTTTTTTGATTTTCTTTGGGGACGTAGGCTAATGCTCTCCCGTATCTTTGTTTTCCTTTTACAGCCGTTCATGGCTCCGTGCTGGTTGGTTTTCATAACACGGCCCGAGTAATAAGAGGTGGACAAAGTTCTTTCCTGGTTTCTTATGTTATTGTTTGAGTATTTTATAGGTTTTGTTTTTTCCATTGCTACCGCTGCATGAGGCTTTTTGTACCTTAAAACAATAAACGCATAATATAACATAATAATAATAATAATAATAATATCCGGTAGTTTGTACCTCAAGCAATCATCTAAGTACTTTGTTATACAATCAATTCAAGGTATCTTTACTATCACGATTCCAGGGGAATAAAGTGAAGTGTCTCTTAGCGAGTTCTCCACTACAAGATAGGAGCACGGGTGGTCGGCTATCAAAGTAGTCCATCAGAATCCCGCAGTTGTTACCTGCTGCAAGTATGGCCCAGAAGGAATGATAGTTACAGAAGGGTGGTCTACCATGGATTTGTCGGGAAAGAGGCCTGGGAAATTGGAATGTGTGAGGTTAGAAGAGCCACCAGAGTATTAGGGTGAAAGTTGAACAAGGCCTCAAAGGGAACGGTGGAAGGTAGGGCAGTGGGGCCTTTCGGGTAATTAAGAGCAGGCTCAAGGGTGGACTAGTCGTTTTTGACCCAACACAGGGTTTGGGCGTGTTAGGGGTAGCCGATAATGTAACTACAATATTGGACAAAGCCTGAGTATGCCTTGAGGGATATGTATATGAAGGCTCGTCGATACCTATATTTCGTACTACCTCATTTGTAGGATAAAAAGGTAATCTAGTAAGAGGAAGGTTTGATAGCCTGATAACTTTTTATATTAATAAGATATCTTCTGCTGAGCTTAATCAATCTTAGAGCAAGGAAGGCACTAGCTTATTTATATTTCGAGTCTGAGTGTTCGTGGGCTAACCAATACTAATAACCAAAAAGTGCGAACCCTATCTGACCCTGACAGCTCTACAAATACCGGCTTAACATTATCGAGACATACATTGATTCTTCTTTACGTGACTGTATTTCTTTCCCTTTAATGATAGGTGTCCAGAGTTCTCCCAGCCTCATAGGGACCAGGGTTGGAACATTCATCTGCGAATTGTTTAACAAGTAGCCAACTCGTTGGTCATCATATCATTCAATGTGTATGAGTTCTGATGCTGTATACCCATCAGGGTTCTGGATGACAATTGCTTGCAATCAGACCTATATCTAATTGCGCACAATGCCTCTCCCTTACTGACTGGTTTGAAGTGGTACTGTTGGTCTCCACTATGTGCGCCGGTATCTGGTTGCCTTCTAGAAGGGTTTCACTCATGGGTCAACACCTTGGTTTACCTCAGCTTCTTTAACTTGGAAAGCCGGCAACTGGATGCGAGGTCGACCAATCTGGTTCGCATGACTTGCATAAGGTTGACTAGGATCTCTTCTCATATATTCTGCGAACAGCATCCCGGCTGACAGATGGCCGCAATGTTAATCGTGTTAATGCAACTGATCAAGTGAGGGATATTTTGAGTTGGAGTTCAACTTGCACAGGTGTGGCAGCAACCCTAGTCTCTGAACGTCTGGGCCACAAGTGTATAATGGGCGAATTGTTGAGGTCTCTGCGCTCCTTAGGTCGGTGCACTGCATTCCTGTATTGCATACATGGACTTCCCATGTGCCTAGGAGAGTGGTAGGTCATATAATAAGGTTCGTCAAGGATATCAAGATTGCTACATGGTCTAATCATTTCGAAGGCAGCCAGGCAATTCTTGAAATAAGGAACCAGATAGATACCCAGCAGTAAAGGATAAGTCCATTACTTATAGCCGGTCAACTGAATCAAAAGGGAACCTGGTAGGTATTCTGATAGTATATAGAGGAGAATACTGTAGGTGAGTAGCGGGGTCAAAATAAGGTGGAAGGGTTGAAAGTTCCGGCGAGTTTTAGGCACTCCGTGGGTGGGCTCCAGGATTGCTATTGTTAAAATGGCCAACCAAGAGGGTGGGAACATCAGGAGAAGGTAGTGCCAAGAGAGGAGACACGATTCTGGACAGATTAGGGTTGATCCATAGTCTGTAGACGTTAACGATGTCGACTCTGTCAATTGAAGCATCAAACAAGGAATTCATGTAAAGAGAAATGGTGGCAAAGTCTCGTACCTTAGTGAAAATGGGTAGGGTGATCATGTGGACAGCATGGCAGATCCAACCGTAAAAAGCAAGAGTCTGTTTCCCCACAAGTGGAATAATGGAGTTAAAACAATTAAACAAGGGAAGGTGGTGTCAGCAGACTGAGCACCCTGCAGGGCTAATATCGAAGTAGATTGCTTCAAGTAAAAGATGGAAGCAAGA
The DNA here is from genome assembly GCA_003521225.1 of Tuber microsphaerosporum. Classification (NCBI taxonomy): domain Eukaryota; kingdom Fungi; phylum Ascomycota; class Pezizomycetes; order Pezizales; family Tuberaceae; genus Tuber; species Tuber microsphaerosporum. The sequence continues at coordinate 2,484 of QOVD01002028.1, forward strand.
AAAGTAAGACTGTAACGGCCCCACAGGGTGGTCCCGTATATCGATAGGATAACGATACTTTCTCTATACCAAAGTGCAGTATCTAATGTGACTAAGTACCGGAGGCTAAGACTAAGTTGTTGTAACAAACGTCTTACTATATCGCAACTACTAGGTAGTTCCTAATAGTAGGCGTTTGGTAAACCTAAGTAAATACTAAAGATTCTCGAAGCGAACTGAAGAAGTAACTGTTCAACCAAGTATATTGAAAACTCTGTCTGTCGAAGTCTGCTTTCTCTAAGTGCGGAGAATAGCAGGTATTAAATACACTATTCAGGCAATCCCGTGCCTTGTTTAAACAATAACAATAAGGCTCAAAAAATGGCAGCCATGAAACTCCTTAGGTATGAAACCTAACACATAGTGAGTATCAACTGATACCTGAAACCAAACATAAAACATACCGAGTGTCAAATGATACTCGAAACCAAACATAAAACATACCGAGTATCAAACAATAATCCAAACCAAACATAAAACATTCTGAGTATCAAATGATACTAGAAACCAAATATATAACATACCGAATATCAAATAATACTTGAAACCAAACATAAAACATAGTAACTCAGGTACCTGTAACAGTTACACCCCAAAAACAAAACAATACTCTAATTTCACAACACAATACATTCAAACATGATTCCTCACTATCGTAATCAGTATCCAAATGTGGTTCCCAAATCCCCTTGTCAATCGAAGGTTCAATAACATGAGATTCAAAACCATCTTTGTCAGGAGAAAAACAAAATGTAATATACCTTGAAAAATCAATAGGAAATTCATCTCCTGGCATGTTCTCAGTCCACCATCCTTGTATCATCTCCATTGAGGTCTCTAGTCCTTCGATAGGTTCCCAAAAGTTCTCGCTCGCTGGGTATCCACTCCGTTTGACCAAGAATTGGTCACGTCCATGCCTTTGCCTATGATCCAAAATCATTTCCACTTCCCATTCCTGCTCTTCGTTGATGAGTATTGGTGCTGGTTTTGCTTGGCTCCTGCCTGGAAATCATTTGTTATAGTTAGGGGGGTAGGCTTTGACGACTGAACAGTATAATACTCCCTTCTCCAGGCGCTACATTCTAGAATCCATACTGACTGTACAGTTCTGGGTATGTTCATCATATTCTAGTACCGTAAAGGGTACTCGCCATTGTGGTGGTAATTTCCTGGGTCTTTCAGATTCCTTCGCAAATTGGTATCCAAACACCATGACCATTCCTCCTTCCTTTACCGGTTTATCCTGTTTCCTCCTTTTAGCTGCCACCCTGGCAGATCTCGCTCGTGCCAACGGCAATGCTTGGTAGGCGGCGTTTCTGATTTCCTGATATCTATTTTAGTAATCTTCAGAGGCAGTGACTGCAGAGGTGTAGGTCCGGTAGGTATCACGTAGTGGATAGTCCCATCCATAAACTGCGTTATATGGTGACATGTTAATAGTATCGGAGTGTCTAGCGTTGGAATATGCTGTTACTTCAGGAAGGGAGGATAGCCAGTTGGTCTGGCGGTTGTTGATAACATTTCTCAGGGCTGTTTTAAGTTCTGTGATCTTTCGTGCTGCTTGCGCATTGGTTTGGTAGTGGCCGGGCGCAGATATAATGAGTTCAACCCCCATGATCTGGAGAGTTTGCTTCCAGAACTTTGAAGTGAATCGTGGGTCAGCATAACTGACAATCGAGGTAGGTACTCCGTGTGGCATAAAAATATAGTGCCGGAGTAGTTCCATGGTGGTTACTGCAGTAGCATTGATGGAGGTTGGGATTAGGCAGCTAAATTCTACCACTCGGTCCACTCCAACCAATACTGAGTCCTTTTCCTTTATTCTAGTAAAAGGTCCCATGAAATCAATAGCAGAGCTTGAGAATATCTCGGAGGGGAAAGGGAAGGTAAGTGCTTCGCCTTCCGGCAGGTTATTGTGTTCCTTATGGGCCTGGCAAAGCTCACACTGCCTAACAAATTCCCGAAAGTCCTTCCTCAGTTCCGGCCAGTAGATATACTCTGTAGCATATTATAGATTGCGGTCTGCACTGTGATGCCCCTGGTTGTGTATCTCGCTAATCATTAGTTGCCTAAGAGTTTCTCTGTTGACCTCATATCCTCTTGGTTTCTAGAGGCAGTGGTCTCCTCCTGGAATAGAGGAATAGAGTAGTCCATTGCGGATGCCGTAGTGTTGCATCTTTCCTCCTCGGTATGTGTTGTTGGAGTCCTGGGCCAATTGGTAGACTGGGTTGTTCCTATATCCGTTGATTATCTGTTCCCGCCAGATGGATTCCATATTGTTCAAAGTGTGTGTGTTATACCTCTCATCAACCACCCTCAGCAATCTCGAGATCTCTTCCTCTTCCTCCTCTGGTATATCGTTGAATACCTCATAGAGGTTTCATTCGCGGTGGGGTAGCCAGGGTGGCTGAACGACAGGGACGATGTTATAGCTTGCTAATGGCCCTCGATCGAGGGGCTAGGTAGTTCGGATTCTTCCGGCCTGATACTCATGGCAGTCAGGGCTTTTGCATGGAATACTAGTCGTTGAGCAACCAAGGGCTTCGTGTAATGGTTCTTGAATTTTTGATTGGTCAAGCCTAGGTCGAGTTGAGATGATTTCATGAGTTTCGGTATCAATGTACTCATCCTTATCGATAGGGGGAGCAGTAGCTGGCGGGCTGCTGCCTGGGAAACCGCTATAAGTCTTAGTAATAGACTTTAATTCTTGGTGATCTGGGCAGTCTGGTATATTACGGAATGGTCAGTGTATGGCTTAATGATCAATTTCTTCCGGGCTTCTGTTGCTGCCAATACTCCAGACATTATCCCAATCATTAATAGGAGGTTATTCTCCGTAGTCTTTGAAATCACCATTACTGCCACAGCTATCGTGGTCATGAATGTACTGAACCGGTAGGCTCTCATATCAAGACATATTACCTGATAGGTATTCTGTGTAAATGGCAAGAGGTTGGTTATCGGAGGGTACTAGGGCGTTGGATTATCGTTCTTCTGGATTAGGATCTTGAGCCAAGTAAGGATATTGGTTATCGATCATATAGAGAAGTGATAAAGCGTCAGCTAAATAGTTCCATTTTCCTGGCTTGTATACTATTTTGGTATCGTATTGGCCAATGAATCCTCTTCAACGAAGCTGCTTTTTAGTTGGTGTTTTGCTCCTCTTCAGGTGCATTAGGGGTTGATAATCTGTTACAATCGTAAACCTGTTTCCTGCCAGGAGGTGGTGGAGTCCTGTAAGAGTATTCACAATTGCTAATGCTTCCTTATCTGTGATTGCATAATTCATCTGCGCGTTAAAGAGTTTCTTACTATGTAATGTTGCCGGTCAGGCGGTATCAGCTGTTTCTTCTTATCCTACCCAAGCTCCTACTCCCATGTCTGATGGATCGGTTATTAGCCATATTGGTAATGCTGATTCATAATGTAGTGGTTTCATAACTTCGTTTTGTGCAACTATTCGCTTAACATTTTCCATTGCTTGGTCATGTGTTGCAGTCCACATGAATTCTTCTGTTCCAGTAAGCACGGTGAGGGGTGCAGTTATTGTTGCTATGTGGGGTAGGAATTGCCTGATATAGTTAACAGGCCGAGAAATTCCTGCAGTTGCTTTTTATTCTAAGGTGTACTCCAGTCTTCAATCTTAGTTTTTTCTCAGGTGATGGTTTTAGTCCTTCTTCATCTGTGATGTCTCCTAGCACATCCATATTGGTGGAAAAGAAATCCGACTTCTTCCTACTTGCATTGAATTTTGCTTCCTTGAGCTTATCCCCGATTTGTAATATGTGTTTCAGATGGTCATCTTCTGTAGCGGAAAATATGAGTCTATCGTCAATATAAACACTGACAAACTATCCTAGGTAGTTGGCAAACAGGTCAGACATTCTGCGCATGAATGTTCCTGGAGCATTCATATCTCCTTGCAGTACAAACTTGCTGACAAAATATCCGAAGGGTGACTTGAAACCGTTCTTATCATCATCCGTTGGCTCCACTCTTGTCTGGAAATAGGCATCGCTAAGGTCTATCTTGGTTCGTTTTCTAGCTCTTGCTAGTGAGTTCAGAATCATCCTCTGGTTTGGAATTGTTTCATCATCCTTAATGGTTATATCATTCCTTGCAGTGAGGTCCACCAGTGGCCTCATACATATCATATCTTTCTTTTCCTGGACAACCACATGAGCTGCTCCATGAACCGCTTTTCGTTCAATAATCCAAATGTCTCTCTTTTCTTCTATCCATTTTCCAAGGTATTTTACCCATCATTCTGGGATAGAGTAGGTTGGTAAACTCCTTTGTTCTGCTCCAGGCTTAAGTCTGATTTCGTGGTTTATTTTTCTCAGTGGTGGTAATCCTTCTGGTATAATCTCCGGGGATACCTCAGGGGGTTGTTCCATAATAGTTTCTGTAATGACTACGGCTGCTCTTATGTTTCCGCTAGCAGGGGTGCAGTTGATTCTGACTCTTTGTTTGGGAAACACTATTGCTAATTTGCCACATGCGATTGTAGCTTCGTGATGCTGGAGAAATTGCATTCCTATGAGGGCATCATACTTTGCTAGGTTTCTGACGATCATTTTGTTGCCTTTGGCATTGAGTTTTCCAACTGAGAGATCCACTATAGATTCCTTATGGCTTTATGATCGCGATCCTTTCATTGCCATATGTATCTTTGTGGGTTTTTCCATGTCAGTACAAGGGATACCATGTACTGTGACAAAGTTTGCGCTTCTCAAATTTGCTCCAATTGTTCGTGTATCAAACAGGACTCTGGCTTCCTTCCCATTGATAAATTTGGTACCTTCTAGCCCATGCTCTGCTTGCATTGTTGCTGGTCTAGTTGCTTTGGTTGATGCATAGCTTACGATCTCAAGAGAGTTGATAGAGACTTCATCGTATGCGTCCAGTTGTTCTGCTAAGCTGGATGAAGCTTCCTTCTTGATCTTCGTCTTTCCTTTCACGTTCTTGCTTGGACAGTCTTTTGCTATATGTCCTTTGCCACTACAGGTGAAACAGGCACCTTTATCCTTTCGTTCCTTGATCTAGGAGGAATTACTTTGTTTGTTGAACCCTTTCTGGGCTTCCAATCCTGTTTCTGTTCTCTATAGTTGTGGTCTTTCTTTTCATACTTCTCTCTTCAATATGCTTCCTTACTTTGATTGATAGCATATAATCTTTCCGCAGTGGCGATAATATCATGAATGGATTCATCACCTTCGTATGGTGATACCACATCCTGTCTTAGTTTGGAATTCATACATGCGAATCGTTGTTGGATAAAAGCATAGTCTCTAATAGTATTTGGCGGCAGTCGTGATTTGTCCATGAGTAGTTCTGTGCCAACAGTTGCAATTTCCTGTACTTTGCCATTCTGACTTGTCGAATTTCGTGGAACTCTCTATATGTGTTGTCTTTCTGTTTTGATGATTGAAATCATTCGCTTAGATAAGTGCTCAATAGGTCTCTAGTGATATCATCGCCATATAGTTCTGCAGCCTGGAATGCGGCTTCTTGTGCTCTTCCTTCTGTATATAGGATCTAGTAGTTCCATGACCCTTCCACACTCTGTCGTACTCCATTAAGACGTAAGTAGAGTTGGACTGAGTTGTACCATCTATCAAATGCTTCCGGTTTAAGGTCGTCTCCTTCGCCGGTAAACTTCCTTGGAGTTGGTACTTTGATGCTTAGCTTGGCTGTTGTGGCTCGGGTAGGTGTGGGACTTGCTGGCCTATTGCTAGGACCTGGACCTTCGGACAATTGGTCTGAGTCGCTGCTGCGGTCTGAATAGTCAGGGTCGTTCCCTGTTCGAGCGTGTTTTGGAGTAGCCTTGGTTGGTGATTCTGGAAAGCCGCCTGGGGTTGGTGTTCTTGCCATTCCGAGTTCCTTTGATGATTCCGGTAGGACTTGCTGAGCTTCGTCCCTGGAAAGCTGCCTGGCAGCTTCCTCAATTGTGAACTGTTCCTTTGAGGCTTTGATGAATCGTCCTTGGCTATCTCTGGCTGGTCTCTTTCCTGGTTGCCTAGAGGCCTTGCCCCTAGTTAGATCTTGAGAGTGTGAAGTCTTCATAACTTGTTGAAGTGAAAAAACTGTAACGGGCCGACGGAGTGGTGCCGTAGATCCTTAGGATAACAATACAGTCTCTATACCAAAGTGCGGTATCTAACGAGACTAAGTACCGGAGGCTAAGACAAAGTTGTTGTAACAAACTTCTTACTATATCACAACTACTGAGTTGTTCCTAATAGTATGCGTTTGGTAAACCTAAGTGAATACTGAAAATTCTCGTAGTGAACAGAAGAAGTAACTGTTCAACCAAGTATATTGAAAACTCTGTCTGTCGAAGTCTACTTTCTCTAAGTACGGAGAATAGCAGGTATTACACACACTTTTCAGGCAATCCCGTACCTTGTTTAAACAATAACAATAAGGCTCCGAAAGTGCAAGCCTTGAAACTTCTTAGGTATCAAACCTAAGACATTGTTAGTATTAACTGATACTCGAAACCAACCTAAAACAGGGCGAGTATCAAACCATACTCGAAACCAAACATACAAAATACAGAGTATCAAACGATACTCGAAACCAAGCATAAAATATAGAGATTATCAAATGATACTCGAAACCAAACATAAAACATACAGAGTATCATACAATACTCGAAACCACACATACAACATACCGAATATCAAATGATACTGGAAACCAAACCTAAAACATAGTAACTCAGGTACCTGTACCCGTTACAAAGACATCCCAGCTCCTCAGGCATTTGTGTTGAATAAAGGTAAGTGAACTATTACTTAAGCGGCAGGAGATCTAACCCGGCTCCACTGCGTGTGCTAAAGTGAAACGGTTAGATTTTACCACTACAACCCGGTTCTGGCTCGAGTGGATGCAAATGGACTAGGTTCGCCCAGGAGAGGGCCCACACTTGTCGGTGAGGCCACTCCTGGGCCCTGTGGCTGGGGGACTTGTAGTACCGAGTGTGGTGCGCTCTATAGCTAGGTCTAGGACTCCATAAGGGCTGGTTGGAATGTACTTAGCTTAATTTTTATTATATCTATTTTCTGGTAAGAGCGATAGACCGATATACAGGTTAATACAGAGGCAGGAACAATGCTCTGACGACTGTCCATCGAGTAATACTTCCACCCATAAATCTCTGACCCTGGCCCCTGCAGATTCCCACCTTGTATGAGTAAACAGCAGCCTATTTTAATGGGTACAAACTGCAAAGGAAGCAACAGGCCTGCATCCAAGGAACCCAAAAGCTGCATAGAGGTGCAGCCAAAATGGAAAATAATGAAACCAGTGCGTGATAGCTAAGTAACAACTGAAGAACACTTCGGGCCCAGCTAGAAAGCACCGCCCAATACCAAACGATAGGCTGTACTGCCACAGCAGATCGGATACGCGGAATAGAGGTAGTAGCACGATATAGTATACCCACACGGTTTGAGAGACGCCTATAGGGAAATATATAGAATGATATATGCTTGACAAAGATGTGTGGGATAAGGAAATTGCCTTTAGTGCCCACCAAAAAGGAAAATCAGGAAGAGATCATACCCCGACGGGTAGAGGTAGTTGATATTAACTGGGTACAACCTACCAGTTTAATGCCAGGAACTAAGCAATGACAGATCCCAAGGCGAACGGATCAGAAGGGAGAGGTACACGGAGGATGAGCAATTCTATACTCACACCAGAAAGAGACCCCAGAAGATGATACTGCGGAGGGCTAGAGGGGCGAAGCAGTAGTAGGGTACCAGCCAAGGCTCGGATTGCGGTGAAATCAGAGCAACCAGATGAAGAGGTGAGAGGAGTGGGTCTTTGGACGAAGGAGAGGACAGGGAGGCATAAAGTCAATCAATAAGTGTAAGATGGAAAGAGCCAAGCAAGATCAAGGTTTTGCGACCATGAAAATTATATCAAACAGAGTTGACAGTAGATATCGCAATCAGAGGGAGCAGGGCCACCGGGACACCTACTTGTGCAATAAACCTAAAGTACATGATGGCATTAACGAGAAAGGCGTTGCCCATAGTGTACTCACGGTGAGTGAGAGCAGCCAAGTGAAAGCAGGGATGGAGCAAGGAGCATGCCTGTGCCCTGGGGTCAAATACTGCCTAAAAGCAAAGCCAGGAGAAGGGGAACATTGTGGAGAAGAGGGATGGAGTGTCCCCCTCCAAGGTAACGAGGGTATCAGAGCAGGGGAGAGGGAAAAAATTTGTTAACAATAATTCAGAGGCTGTTGAGATTTCACCACCTGGAGGGGAAGAGGAGATTGTTTGTGACTAAGTACAGACCAGTTTATCTTGTTTTCTTTTTTATTAATGAATGTCATAATATACTATAAAAGAATTAGCCCCATACAATAGCTCACTAATAGCGCTAGGTATCACAGCTGAAAAACCTCTAACGACTGCCATTCCTGCGCCCAGTGCGCTCAAGCCGGTTGACCCTACCTGATCATGTAACTACTTATTGCAGAGGTAGATATCAATAGATGGTACGATAGGTAGAATCTAGATAGCAAACAACAGGCCAGATACCATGGAACCAAACAACGCAGAAGACTTGCAGCCCAACAAAGGAAGAACCAAAACCATAGGGAGAAACCTAAAAGCCAAGCGGAGAAGACTTTGAGCCAAGCGTGAAAGTGATACACAAAACTAAACTGTGGGCTATACCATCGAACTTGAGCATTGACCCGGGGTCTGTATACTTGAACCATTAAGGTTTTCAACAGGGTCTGAGACTCACCTAGCAGAAGATCCATAAAACAACGCTTGCGAGGTGGAAACTTGTGGTATAAGGAAATGAGTTACCAACCTAGGAGAAAACGTGACCAGGGGGGGTATATATCCAAGGTGGCAGGAGCTGGAGGTACGACCCGCAATACAAGCAACAAGTTTCCCTGTAATGCACTCAGCAATGATAAAACCCAATAGTGACCGATCAGAAGGAACAGGGACCTGCAGGAGGTGGCAAGGCACAAGCAATCACAGAAAGTGTCCCCAGGGGAGCAATGCTGAGAGGTATGAAAGGAGCCATCTAGTAGTTGGTCACCACCCTTAGGAGGAGACTTTTGCCGTAACAGAGCAACAGGTGGAAGACAAAGTGGGTGGGGGGCGACATCCGAAGGGGGGTAGAGTGATGAGCTTGACACAATCAAGAAGTGAAAGACTTACGGACAATAGCGAGAAGACAGTTTTTCGACTTGGGTGACTGTGCCAAAAAACAGTTCCCAGGAGAGAGTGCAATAGCAGGGAGGTGGACAATTGGGTTCACTAATTGACCAAGAGCCCAAAACTGCAGAAGGCCATGGACAAGAGAGCGGATTGCTGACCGTGTACTAATCCAGAGTGAGGATAGGGCAAGAAAAGTGGGCAAGCGAGCGAGTAGAGCAACTGTGCACTCACTAAACAAAGAGTGCCGGTGAGCCATACCATCAGAAGGGGAACAGATGTGAGAAGAGGATTGTAGCATCACAATATAAGGCAACCAAGGCATCAGACGAGTAGAGAAAGACAAGGATAGCTGACGATGAATCTCACGCTGTTGAGATTGGAATCTCGGCAGGTGGAGAGGAGATCGTTCCTAGCTAACTACCGACCTAGGGGTTCTTAGCCTGAGTTGCTTTTTTGTTTAATCAACTTTATTCGTTTGCTAAGTAAGCACTCAGTAGATAAGAAGGGTAACCAAACCCCATTGTATCCGAGCTGAAAACCGACAACAAATATCAATCCCGCTGCCCCTTTGCCAAAATCATCTTACCCTGCCCGACAGTATACCTATTTTGTGTAGAGGATCAAATCAATGGCCCGTATTATGGGGAAAAACTAAAAGAAAACCAGAGGTTACAAACAATCGAATTCAGATCCCCCACCCACCTGCAGCCCACCCAGAGAAGAGCCCAAAAGACATAGAAAAATGTATAAACCAACCCAACAAGACTTGCTGCCTTTGATGAAAAAGTTGCAAGGAATCTTAAACCCTAGGCTATACCACCATACTGGAGCACACATACAAAGTATTAATCATCACAGCGTCTAAGCCATGAATCGGGGCTGTGAAACAGGCAACCCGATATCCATCCAACAAAGCCGGTCTAGTGGAGCCAGGTAGCTTGAGGAAATACCCCAACATCCTACAGGAAAGTAAGCACCGCAAGAGTGCATCCTTAGAGTGGCTGAGGCTGTAGGAATGAACCCTATAACATTCAGCAAGTTTCACTTCCCAACACTCAGCCATCATCGATTCCAAGGTCAGCCAATCAGAAGTAGGAGCAAAACCGAGAAGGAGGCAAGGCTTGAGCCACCTGACAAGGAGTCCCCACTGGAGGAGTGCCAATTGAGGCAATAGGTGCCACCTAGGTGTAGATTACCAGCCACAGAGTGGATTTTGGCTGTGACAGAGCAACTGGACCAAGACCGGGAGGGCAGATGGGCAGAGCAAAAGGGGGAGAAGAGTGGAGGGGTAGACCTAATCAAGAGGTCCCTGACCGAGCGACCGAAACAAAGTCAGAGTATTTCAATGATAGTGACACTACCAAATGGAGTTCCCAGCGGAACGTACAATACCAGGATAGAGAGTGAGAGTGGCCACTGGTACAACCATTACTCAAAACTGGAGCAGGCCACAGACGAGACAAGGGTTACCGACCCTGTGCGAACGCAAAGCGGCGGCAGCACAGTGAGAGTGGGGAAAGGAGGCAGAGGAGCAACTGTGAATCACCTACACAGAGACTGCTGGCGAGTAATGCCATTAGAAGGGGAACACAGGGAAGAGAGCAGTTGTAATGTTACACTCCTAGGCCACTAAGCTATCATAAGAGAAGAGAGGGACAAGCATTGTTTACGATTCTTCTGATTATTTTGAGATTTCAATCACCTGAGATGTAGAGGAGCTCTTTCCTCATTAACTACCAGCCGGGTTTCCTTTCGTGTTTTGGCTATCTATTTTTTATTATGTATTCTTTGTTAGAGACAAGAACTCACAAGCTGCAGTAGGATGATTTAACAAAAAACTTAATCCACGAAGTAATTAATAAAGGAAACCACATTACCAAACTCTTGGCAAGCTGAGTCAGAAAGTGACTCCGCCCTTAGGAAGCTAATATTATGATAATGAAAATCACAGCATGAAGCCCAACTGGAGTATCAACATAAGAAGGAAAACCAAACGTTTAATCAAAATTATCAAATGAAACCCACCGGAAAAGACCACCAAAGGGAAACCAAAGCCAAAACCTAAACAGAATACAATGGTAGGAATATGGTAGATACTGGGGAGGGAGGTGTGGAAGGCGGCAAACCCACATCAGGTGGGCAGTTAACTTTGTCGGCCATAATGAATATGGACAGGAACAGGAGGCATCACTTAGGAGCAGAGGATGGAATTAGGCCCAACAGCAGATACACCTGAGTGGAGGTGGGACCTCAAAGTACTTTGCCACGCAGAGAAACGGATTGCAGGGCTGAAAGTGTTGGCCACATCCATCCACATGGGGCAATCAGGGGGCCATCCACGTTCAAACCATCTGGGGTGTGGGGCAAGGTAGCTCTTCTGAGCCCTAAGTTGGTGACGGTGCCTGGCCACCAACTTGCCAGGGCCTATTAAGGGGTGGCTGAACAAGACGAGGGGAATGAAGTAGTAGATTGGAGTAGGAGCAATGGAGCACCAGTCGGCCAGGAGAAGTGAATTGGCTCAACTCTTGAGTGTCTTATAGACGGCACGCATGGCATCCTAGCTAGGGAGCGGGAGGTTATCATCAAGCATATGCAGCACGGCCATCAGAGTAAAGGAGAGCAGATTAAAAAGTGAAAGGTTGAGGTGTGCAATGGCATCAACCAGAAGGTCTTTCATAACTCAAGGAGAGGGGAGAGGCATAAGCCAGTGGAGTGGCATGGAGTTTGGCTGTAGATTGGCGCAGAGGGGACTTTGTAAGTCCGTGGCCCAATACCTAAGCTATTAGGGGAAGGTGCGGTAGAGTCTCGCCACCGTGGGGTTTCTGGAGAGGGCAGAGCACACCAGGGGCCAGCCGAGAAGCCTGAGGTGTTGAGGAGGAAAAACAGAAATGGTGGAGGCAGCTCTAGGCCGCGAGAATGGGGGTTAGAGTAGAGTAAAAGCAATTGGTAACCATGGATGAACCTGATGAGGGAAGGAACCCATTCTTGGAACCATTGGCTTGGAGGGCATGAGGAGGTGAGGCCCAGAAAGTGCGATAGAGATGAAGAGGGAGACAGTCAGGCGATATATCAAGTGAGGGGAGAAGCCTAATTTGTTAGAGGAGATGTAACCGGTACAGGTACAAGAGTTACCATGTTTGGTTTGGAGTATCATTGGATACTCAGTATATTTTGTGTTTGGTTTGGAGAATCGTTTGATACTCAGTATGTTGTATGTTTGGTTTGGAGTATCGTTTGATACTTAGTATGAGTTAGGTTTGATACCTAAGGAGTGTCAAGGCTGCCACTTGCGGAGTCTTATTATCATTGGTATCAAGGAATAGTATTGCCTGACAAGTGTATTTAAGACCTGCTATTCTGCGAACTTAGAGAAGGCAGACTTCGACAGGCCGAGTTTTTCAATACACTTGGTTGAAGAGTTACTTCTTCAGTTCCTATCGAGAATCTTTTGTATAGTGTTAGGATTACCAAACGCCTACTATTAAGATCTACTTTGTAGTTGCGATATAGTAAGAAGATTTTTACAACCACTAGTCTAAGCCTGCTGTACTTAGTCTCGTTAGATACTACACTTTGGTATAGACATTGTATCCTTACCCTATAGATTAATGGTACCACCCGGTGGGGCCGTTACAATTTTTTAACTAAAACAAGTTATAATGATTTGGTAGTCTCAAGATCGAAGTAGGGGCAAGGCCTCTAGGCGAGCTGGCAAGAGACCGGCCAGAGATAGCAAATGACGATTTATCAAAGCCTCACACGAACTGTTTACAATTGACCAAGCTGCCAGGCAGCTATCAAGGGACGAAACTCAGCAAGTCCTAGCGGAATTAGCAAAGGAAGTCCAGAAGGCATCAACACCAACCCCAGGCGGGTTTCCAGAATCACATACAAAGGCTACTGTAAAGACCCTTGAGAAAGGTAGCCACAAGTGATCATCTTACATGCCTCACAGGTATACCAAAAGGTAACCACCGTAGGGAAGATCTCGTATACTAAGTATACAGGGTATACTAAGGTGAGTAACTAAAGCCTACTAAGGGAACTTTAGCAGCTAGTTGCCTAAGGGTAAGACAGAGTAACCCAAGTAACAAAAGTGACCTTCTTAGATAGGGTAACCTTTCGGAGGGATTATTCTACGGAACTCAAGTAAACAACATGAAGGTTACACGGGACTCCGCGGACAGCTTGCGGGGCGCTGCCCGGACTTCAAACAAGATTTTACCAATAACTGTGTAAAGTTACCCTACCTTGAAAATCATGTTACCCTACCTTGGGGTCCCTGGTACCCTACCTTGAGATCCTGTTACCCAACCCTGATCGCCGGAGCCATAACGGAACTTTGAAAGTAAAACTAATAAGGAGTCCGTGATTAGATGTTACTGGTGGTGCTCGTGCCTTAAGGATACCGGACCTTTGTATCTCTACAGAAGGGGTTATGACTAGTTGGTAACTAACATGAGTGCCCAACACTCCCCTCAGGCCCAAATCTTACGACAGTACGCACATGGCAGAAACATAGGTAGTTGAGAAACTCCATAGATAATCTGAGCATGAAAGAAGCCCCTACAATACCGTATACATTGTCGCCGTCCAACCGACCAGAAGCTGTTCCCAGGATATATAGAGGAGGTGAGAGTGACCGCCCGAAGGGAGGTCCCCGACTTTGCTGCAATTAGACACCTGATAGATGTACGGAACTTTGTACTAGCCTGTGGGTAGTATAAGAGTCCACCAGAAGGTCTATGGGGAGTTTCAGGGCCAATCAGCATGGCTTCTTGAACTCAAACTATAGTGCTTGTGTACCAACCCCATGTAGTGTACCATATCTGAGGGAAGTAATTGGACTCTAGAGGTATTAGTCTAGTCAGGGTAGAGATAGTAAATATTGGATTGGGTGCGGGTCACGCCCTTGGAAGCCAACACAATAATAGGCCTCACCGGTGGAGGAGAGTATTTAATCAAAAATAAGCATGAGCATACAGTTGAGACAAATAACAATGAAGGATGGATAAAGACGATAATACTGATGGGCCAGTGAGTCTGACTGACATATAGTCCAGGCGTTGAGAATACAGTTCGCGACTAGGAAGTTAATGATAGTAAGAGGTTTTCTCTCCTGGGGTTGTATTGGTGATATATTGCAGAAACTACTTCCAATTTGTTGGCTTTACAATTTCTGAGCTATCCGACATCTCGGAAGGTTTATTCTGCCGGAGGGTGTGTCAAGGATAATACTGACCTGAGGAAGATGCTTGTGAGATGTCAGAGTACTGATGGGGTGTTACTTGGCTCTATATCTATATCTACTACATATAAGCGAAGAACACCCTATCCTGAGAATCATCAATCCTCGAGCAGAACTTGAATTGAGTAAAGCTTTCAGGCCTAAAGATATTTAGTTTTAGCGTGTGATTCTTTTACTTTAAACCTTACATTTATCTTTAATATACTTTGCGTCTTTGGTGGAGTCGCAACCGAAGGATCTATCTTCCTATAGGGTGCTCCCGTTACAGTACAACTTTGAGCTCTCGCTTAACTCTCCTCTTGAGAAATCGTTGATCGAGGCATATTTACATGATTTCTTTTGAGTACAGGTATCTTGTCTGGAACAAGTAGCCCAAGGTGGAGAGAAATATGTCCTGCGAAATCGCTTTACAAGGATCGAATAGATCACACCATGCCCATGACGAGCCTTCCAACTTGTTCAATTTCGACTTATGTGCCGATTTATGAGGTCTGGGATGGCATACCTTTGCGGGTGTGATCCAAGCGGCACCTATCGAGTTACCAAATCAATGTCGTTATATGATCGTACAAGACTTTAAGGCCTTAATCACCTCTATTACAAATAAATCACCTGTTCGCGAGTGGATTCCAGCTTTGGCTCTACAAAACCTTAGTTTTCAGCAATTTACCCATAACATATTCAAACTGTACATACTGCGTAAGGTCTGTCGAAGATTCCATGAACCCTGGTCCCAATTAGAGTGCTTTGTTGAAGAAAAAGATTGTCATTTACAAGACAGAATGGCAGCTATGGCTATACAATGGATGCAAAAGGTTCAGCTCCATTACCGACAACAGGTGATATCAACCACTCTTCTGAATGGTAGACCAAAAGCACTTGAGGCTATGGTGGAAAAGGGTTGGAGAATTGACCATGAGAATAAAGTTATTAAGGAGCAAGCTCCACCACTTCAGATTGTTAACACGGGTTATCACAACCATGTCCCCCAGTTCGCACAAATCATGGTTGACCCTACTTGGCATCAATACATGACTGAACATGCCAAACAAGCAATAGAAATAGTATGTGCCCAGAAACAACCGCGGTTATCACCCTTCACTCTTGCCATCGATGTGCACCTCTAGTCGTGTAGTCGATGGCCCTGCCCCGCGGCAGGCCCATTTTGAGAGGCCATCACTTAGCCTGGGGTAACAAAAAGGCAAGGAACCTTCAGGTCTGGAGAAACTGCTCCGGCAAGTGCCCCTCGGGCTCAGACAACTACCCCGACAGTACGTTTGGAACCTGAAAGACCATTTAGTGGAGCAAAGGCAACTCTACTACCTGCAGATACTCCACAAAGGCCAACACAGGTTGCGACTCTTCCGATGCAACCACCACTGGCTGCCGCCAAACCTTTCGGTTTTGCAATGGGCAAAGGCTTTCCAGGAGTAGGGTGCAATCGATCATTGTTTATTATTCCCATGCTTGTAGGATGGAGGGACGGGCCGACGGAGGGGTGTTCAGCCAGGACTAGTTTCCATGTAATAAGAGTTACTTGACTCTGATAAAACATCCCCCTATGGCTCGGAAGTTGAAAACGAGCTATTGCAAAATTGGTGAAGCTACTGATTATACAGATATAGGATAATGTCCTCAATTCCAAATATTGGTCCAAAAGGATGTTGAAAGAGTTACTAGGTTTCAAGTGGCTCCCACACCTTCGCCTCCCCGACAACAGGTATTATCCTCTGAAGATAACGATGATCGTATGTCGGAAGACCCCTTTACTGGTTATTATCCACCAAGGGGTTTCGGAAGGGCCCTTGCTAGTGGTGACAGAGATAGTTCCCAGCGATTAGGTTTTGGCAGACCCCCAGCAGATGGCAACCGAGGAAACATTCCACCTCCTGGTGGCAATGTCGGAGGAGGAGGTGACCCAGGTGATTCCGCCACCTCCACCAGTAGTAATAATTCCTCCTCCACTAATCCTGATGTTCGGAGATTCCTAGGAAGACCCAAGTCACATTAGAGGTATGCTAAGAAGCAACGGGATGATGAACTGTCTCTAGCGTTGGCTGAATATCTACGGAAGGCAACCAAGAAATTCCACTTTCGGCAAAAACAAGCCGGAAAAGTGGGGGATAAAAGGATTTAATGGTGATCATCTTGATACGCAACGTTTCATACAAGATACCGAGATTCGGTTTTACTATATCCGTGTTGGTAAGCTAACAGATATGGATAAGTTTAGGCTGATCATCGCTTTACTTGAGGGATCCGCAAAAAAGTGGTACCATAGCATCTATGTTCACATTAATAAGGATCCAGCTCAAGGCGCAGGTATTGTTTATAATCCTGATAACGAGCTCCGAACCTGGTTTGAATTCCGAAACCGTGTAGAGTACAGCTTTGGTGGACACTTAGATCGGGATTGCGGTGTGCGAGAATGGAATGCTTACGTCATCATGGCAGGCAAGGTCGATCAGTTCGTTGATGAAATTATCAGACTGGCAAGATAGTTACATTACGAAGGGGTACATGCGAAGGATAAGGCCCGTGTTGGCATGGCTTTAGAGTAGCGCAATGCATGGGCTATGAAGACCCCACAGCCTGAATTGTATATTGATTATCTTAACCTGCTGCGCAATACGGACCATCAGCTGGAAGATGTTGCGTCCTTCAACCGGACCGTTGTTCGAGACAAACACTCTTCTAACCATGAAAGGAGTGACGATAGAGGTACAACCTCTAAGAAGCAACCAAAGAGGGAGAAAGGTTCGGGAAATTATAACCCGAAGCCTACAACCATAATGGCGAAGCCACCACGGCAGAAAAATTCACCGTATAAAGACAAGCCTAGGAATATTCCTAGTACTCGGACACACCAGCTTCGACAGGTGAAACAATGTACGAGGTGTGGGAATGAAGGACAATTCTGGAAACAGTGCACCACTGAGCAACCAGTGGTTCACTCGTGCAGGTTAGACCCCAAGCGTATGGCGTCCGATGACGGGTCCACTAATATTACTGTCCCCAAAGCCTCACCCATTCAGGCATCTTGTTTTGCTAAGAGTGTTACTGAAATTCGCGGATCACCTCCTCCTCAGATATTGGAGGTAGATACCGATGCATCCGATTAAGGTAAATCCTTCTCAGATGTTTATGATAAATCCCTGGGATTGTATGTTTATATCAGGCTGGACTTGATTAGGAAATGAAGGTTGTTCTAAGTTTATCTGAGGAGGGTTTAATACCCGAAATCAAACTGGTATGATAATAAATACCCACAGATTAATTACTACATGACACTATTAATAATCTATAACGACCTGTTGTCGCTGCTTGTTTGTCGAAAGGCAAGAGGTACTGAAGTTATGATGGCTCCTAAGCACTCAGACGACATTAGAGAAGAAAGACCCGCTAAGCAGTCAAGGCTGATCAGCCCGCCGCAATACACAAGGTCAATTTACGTGAAGGTCCCGTTGGACTGGAATTATGATCAGGAGAGAAACAGTAGAGAAGGTAGGTTGATTTCAGATGGTGTCGCTACCGGTGCTATACTAACTAGTGAATGATTAATAATAGCCCAACTACTATGGATTCGTCAGAAAGATCGGACACCAATTGCTCATGCAAGTGGCAATCTTATTCCAGGTTCAGGTTATCATTATACAAAAAGACTGCGTATGAGAATTGGTGATCATGTGAAGGATATAATGTTCAAACTTGCCGATATGCCTGGTACTTATATTGATGGCTATCTATCCTTGTCATGGCTAATGGGCCGCAACCCGGACATTGATTAGCAAAAACAATAGTCTGAAATGGCGTTCGTACTAGTGTAAGGCACATTGCCTAGTTACCAAAATGCGTATAGAGTTCATGACTAGGGAGGAACTCTTGGCCGAGTATGCCGATAACATCATTTACTTGGGTAGCGTAACATACACCGGTGAGGATAGTGAAGATATAAGTCTTAATCTTCTACCCGAATATAAGGACAATGCAAATATCTGTAGTTAAGAAAAGATAACTGCACTCCCTAAGGATTCGGAATTTGATCATCATATTGATCTAGAACCCGATACCAAGCCACCCTGAGGACCCATATACCCACTCACTAAGTGAGAATTAGATGTATTATATGATTATATCAAAGAAATGAACGAGCAAGGAAAGATTAGACGATCTTCTTCTCCGGCAGGAGCCTCCATTCTCTTTGTTCCGAAGCCAGATGCAACGCTTTGTTTATGAATAGATTTTCAAGGGTTAAACATGATTACTATTGAGAATAAGTATCCTTTACCAGTAATGAATAAGCTTACAGAGAGGCTCGGGAAAGCCACTGTATTCACTAAGTTGGATCTGAAACATTGCTATTATCTTATCCGCATGGCAGCAGGTGAAGAATGGAAGACTAGTTTCAAAAGTAGTTATGGACTCTATGAATAGATAGTGATGGTATTTGGCTTATACAACGCCCCCGCAACTTTTCAGAGTATGATGAATCATATCATTTGTGATCTGTTGGATACAGGAGTTAGCGCATACATGGATGACATTTGGATATACTCAGAAACAATAGAAGAACATGTCTCTTTAGTAAGACAAGTAATGGAAAGATTTCGCTAGGCGAATCTGTAAGTTAGAATAAAAAAGTCAACTTTCTACTAACGAGAAGCAGAGTTTCTAGGACATCTGATATCTGATAATAGAATACCCATGGCGACTAGAAAAGTAAATGAGATAATGGTGTGGTCAACAGCAGAGAACGTCAAAGACGTTCAAAGCTTTATGGGCTTTGCCCATTTATATCGTCTGTTTATTGAGGGGTTTTGCAAAGTTGCGAATCCATTAACCGATATAATGAAGATTCGCATAAAATTGGTTTGTACACCAACCTGTCAAGCAGCATTTCATCACTTGAAAGAGCTGGTCACAACAGGACCTATTCTAACAGATTTTGATGATTCTGGTCGAATCAAGTTACAAACTGCAGCTACTGACTTTTGCACTGGGGGCGGTTCTCTCCCAATTGTGCGAAGACGAGAAGTGGGATCCAGTCGCTTAACATAGTAGAAACTTTTCCGATGCCGAAATAAAATATGATGTCTATGACAAACAAAGGACAGCAATTGTGGATCTCTTTTAGGAATGGGATCATTTGTTGCGGTTGGTAGATTATCGAATAGTCGTATACACTAATTATAAAAATTTAGAATATTATAATACTACCAAGATTGTCATGCGCTGACAACATCTGTGGACAGAATTACTACAACCATTTAACTTCATGGTGGTCTACCGAGAAGACCTGTTAAATGAGAAGACTGATGCATTGTCGAGTCGTAGGGACTACTGGCCTGAAGCGGGGAGTAATTCGTTGCCACAAAGATTTTTTCGACCTGGCCAGTGGCATACACGACAGGAACGGGACATCTTGCGACCACAGCTGTTGCAAACATGCCAAGGGTTTCACTTACAGTCTGTTTTTCTAACCGCTCTTCAGAAAGGAGCTGACAATTACCAAGCATACCTGGCAGTGTTGAAAGCTGTATTTAAGGGAGAGAAAGATGTGGATTCCAATTTTGGAATAGAAAAGGAGTTACTTATCTATAAGAATAGATGGTATATGCCGAAAGATGAGAACCTGAGACAGCCAATAATGGAAGGAGAACATGATTTACGCATGGCTGGACACTTTGGAACCAACAAAACAATTATTAGGATTAGGTCAAACTTCTTCTGGCCGAAAATGGATGAAACTATTACACAGTACAAAAGAACCGGTGATGCCTGTCAAAGGAATAAAGTCATCCAACATAAGAAGTTCGGGTTACTTGAATCTATAAATATTCCAATGAGACCTAGGAATGCAATATCCATGTATTTTATAGTGGCACTGCCAGAGTTACAAGGGTATACCAAGATATAGGTCATTGTGGACAGATTTTCCAAAATGACAGACTTCATACCACTGGCAACCGAGGTACCCATAAAGGAACTTGCACTTATATTTGTAAAGCAGCTATGGCGACTGAATGGGCTTCCCAAGTTAATATTATCAGACCATGATACCAGGTTTACATCTAAGTTTTGAGTTACCCTGATGGAACTACTACAAGTCAAGTTGACTATATCAACTGCTTTTCACCTAGAGAATGATGGGCAAACTGAAACGGTGAACCAGACACTGGAACTGTATCTAAGAAGTTACTGGTCATACCTACAAGATGATTGGGCATCACTATTACCTTGGACAGAGTATGCATACAATACATCAACTTCAGAATCTTCAAAGGCAACGCCTTTTGAAATTAACTATGGATTTACTCAAAGGACTAATTGGTCTGGAGCAGTATCGGATAATCAAAGTATTCAACCAAGGAGTGAGCTACTGGACAGGGATTGGGACAGCACTTGGCAAGACATCAGAGAGACCTTAAAATGATCACAGGAAAGGCAAAAGAAATGGCATGACCAGAAACGTGTACCATCTCCCGAATATGTCACGTTGGAAGATGTCACTCAAGGCAGAGTGAAAAGGTTGATCGTCTTATGTTGGATAAAAATAATATCTGTACCAAATGTGGAATGGAAAAGCTTGCTCACAAGCGATTTGGACCGTTCGTCATTAAGCAAAGGATTGGGACCAGAGCATACGAGCTTAAATTGCCAGCGCAATGGACGATATATCACTTATACAACTTGGGGCGATGGAGTCTTATAAGGAAGATCCGATTGGAAGCCCAATTTCCAGAATTCCTACTCCGGACATTGTTGATAATGCTTCAGGTTATGTTATCGCTAGTGTTATTGATAGCTGATGGTATGGAGGGGCAAACTGGAAATTGCCATCTTGGTTTGTTCATTAATTGGTCTCGTGGGAAGGATAAGGACCGGAAGAAAATTCGTGAGAACAATTCGAGATGTTAGAAGAAATGGCATACGAGGCTATGATTAGTTTCCATTATCGATATCCTGCTAAGCGTAAGGATCATCGTGTTATGTACTAAAAATGAAATGCCAAAGACATATAAAAGCAATATGTAGAGGCATGCAGTGTGCGGACAGACGGTCTAAAGAGTGGAGTGGTATAATGGCCCTTGAGAAAGGTAGCTACAAGTGACCACCTTACATGCCCAACAGCTATACCAAAAGGTAACCACGGTAGAGAAGGTCTCGTATACTAATTATACACAGTAGACTAGGGCGAGTACATAAAGTCTACTAAGCCAACTTTAGCAGCTGGTTGCCTAAGAGGAAGACTGGGTAACCCAGGTAACAAAAGCGACCTTCTTAGATAGGTTAACCTTTCAGAGTGATTATTCTACAGAACTCAAGTAAACAACAGGAAGGTTCAAGTGACTCCGAGAACACCTTGCAGGGCGTCGCCCTGACTGCAAACAAGATTTTACCAATATCAGGGTAAAGTTACCCTACCTTGAAAATCATGTCACCCTG